>APFE030597999.1:0-13434 GCA_000404065.3 Pinus taeda
TTTTATATTCATTATATATGATCGAAAGTTATATTCAAAAATCTACTTTGACAATAATTCATCTCTTTCTTTATACATCTCTTTCTTTATATTTTTTATCTGGTTGTAAATTAGTTGGTTCGGTTTCTAAAAGTTGGGTATATTTAAATTAATTGCTTTGGTTTATCGAATGAGTTTCTTTCTTTTATTGGGAAAGAGATAGTATTTTCATTTGAAAACAAGAGATAGTATTTTCATTTGAAAACCCAATTTAAATTAATTGCTTTGGTTTATCGAATGAGTTTCTTTCTTTTATTGGGAAAGAACAAGTATTTTCATTTATTTATTTTCATTTGAAATGAATTATTAAGTTCGTTTATGTTTTCCACCTATAAATTAGTTTTGGAAGCCTTCTATCCATTGAGATGACATCTGTCCATGGGATGAGATTTTTCAAAGGAGCGAGACTTTTCTTTAGTTACTGACTTTCCCAATCATGAAAAATTAGGGATTAAAAAAACAGGAGTAAATCAGATGCCAATGTGTTACAGTTGGAAATCAGCTGTAAGACATATGTTACGTTATCTACTCACAAAACCTGTAACATAGGAAAGGATCGCTCTACTTGTAACATACGAAAGGATCGCTCTACTTGTAGCAAATAACGCTCTACTTGTTGTAAATAACAGCATTCAATTATCCACTGTGGAATGTCAATGTCATACAGTCCCCAAAGGCACAAAAAGGGAAAAGACTAAATTTCATTTATTTATTTCATTTGAAACGAATTATCAAGTTCGTTTATGTTTTCCACCTATAAATTAGTTTTCCAAACTTTCTATTCATTGAAATAACATCTGAATAACATCTGTCCATGGGATGAGATTTTTCCATGGAGGGAGACTTTTCTTTAGTTACTGACTTCCCAATCATGAAAAATTAGGGATTAAAAAAACAAGAGTAAATCAGATGCCAATGTGTTACAGTTGGAAATCAGTTGAAAGCCATATGTTACGTTATCTACCTCACAAGACCTGTGTTACAGTTGGAAATCAGTTGAAAGCCATATGTTACGTTATCTACCTCACAAAACCTGTGACATTGGAAAGGATCGCTCTACTTGTAGCAAATAACAGCATTCAGTTATCCACTGTGGAATGTCAATGTCAATACAGTCCCCAAACGCACAAAAAGGGAAAATACTAAATTAATTTAGACATTCATGACATGGGAAACTCTTCTTTCAATACTCGAGTATTCAGGATGTCAATAGAGTCCCCAAAGACATAAAATGGAAAAAGTATAAATTAGTTTAGACATTCATGACACAGGGAACTCTTTCAATCCTCCAGTATTCAGGATGTGCACACGCTAGAACCTGGTGAATATCAACAAGAACTGCAATCATGAAAAAATAAAGCCAAATTGATTCAAAAGTTCTCTACTTCACACAAAAGTCACATTTTTGCATTAAAAATATTGAATGTCCTCATCTATGAGTGTGCTTCTCCGGAGTACAAGGTATGAACGCATCTAATATAAGGCATGAAACTGCCATTTAAATGCTTTTGATTGATTCAAAAGTTCTATACTTTACACAAGCTGCCATAAGTCACATTTTTACGTTAAAAATATTGAATGTCAAAATATTGAATGTCACATTTTTACGTTAAAAATATTGAATGTGATCATGTAGAGGTGTGCTTCTCTGGAGAAGAGGGAAGAGGGTAAGAGGGTACTAACGCATGAAACTGCCATTTAAATTATTATCCAATTTTACAGTCACAGCCAAGCCAGACACCACATTGGTATATGAGACCCCCTTGTTTGTGGGACAAGGGACCCACCTCTGGGCAATGATTTGACTGCTAAGTCTACCCCCTCTGGTTTTGAATCTGTGACCTCTTAAGAGGAACGAGGTGCTCTTAACCATTTGGTCCACTCAAGTTTAATAACTTTGATAATTTTGAATTGTAAAATGAATTACATAAATTCTTAAGGAATAACGAAAAAAGAATGACAACCATTAGTTTTTTATATTGTAAGCTGAATTACATAGATTCTTAAGGATTAAGAAAAAAGAATGACAAACCATTCAAATAGTCTTGAATGCTAGCCACCAGCTATGTGCGTTGACCTTCCTGGTCTACAGGAAAAGTTTCTAATGACATCAGATTTTGATTTTTGGTTGTACTTGTTCAAGGTTCAAATGTATCGCCCTCTTTATTAACACCCACATTGTCAACATGGCTTGGGTGGACTAAAAATATTTATCAGGTGGGTTTAATTTAACAAAATTCGGCTTGGGTGGACTAAAAATATTTATCAGGTGGGTTTAATTTAACAAAATTCATACAGAATTGAGCATTTTGAATGGCATTAGGAGATAGTGATAAAGGTTTCCCAAGGCAATCCCCAAGTCAACAACCACCTCAGATACAAATTTAACAAAATTCATACACAATTAAGCATTTCCACCTCAGATACAAATTTAACAAAATTCGTACACAATTAAGCATTTCGAATGGCATTAGAAGATAGTGATAAAGGTTTCACAAGGCAATCGCCAAGTCAACGGCCACCTCAAATGCCATAGGACTTTATATAAACATTGTATATTAGTGAAAGGAATGAAGTGCTAGGTGGGTTTAATTCAACAAAACTCATACAGAATTAAGCATTTTGAATGGCATTAGATGTGATAAAGGTTTCCCAAGAGAATCCGCAAGTCAACAACCACCTCAGATACAAATGTAACAAAATTCATACAAAATTCAGCATTTTGAATGGCATTAGGAGATAGTGATAAAGGTTTCCCAAGGCAATCGCGAAGTCAACAGCCACCTCAGATGCTATAGGACTTTATATAAACATAGTATATTAGTGAAAGGAATGAAGTGATATAGAGATGGCTATTATTGAACAACAATAATAATCCAGTTGTAAATTGTCTTCGATTCATAGTTGCTAAGACCAAAAGTTCTCTTTATAACACAGAATGTAGAGTGAAATAACAAGCATAGTTTTCCCCAAAAGCACCAAATTGAGACAGATTCATGCTTGTTTTTCCAAATAATTTTGGAGTAAACTTGTTACTTTAAGTCTTTATTCATGGTCATCTGATAATAGTACCAATATTTGGCTGTATTTGTAAGGAATATGGCTGTAGTATGGATACAAAATATTGTAGTATAGATACTCAATATTGTCCATGCAATACAGATACAGTCATGATTGTACAGCTGCCACAAAAACAACTTCTAAATTTTAAAAACACCCTAAAAATTCTCCCTAATATGCTTTATCTATACAAAGTCCTTATCCTTATCTTTGCTCCCAAAGCTTTTCTACACGGATAATAATCTCTGCTCAAAAGACAAAGCCTTGTCACAAAAAAAATCTCCAAGTCAACAGCCAACTCAGATCCCATAAAACTTTGTATAGATAAAGTATATTAGGGAATGAAGTGCTATAGAGATGGCTCCAGGCATTATTGAGCAACAATAATAATCTAATTGTAAATTGTCTTTGATTCCAATAATTGCTAGCACCAAAAGTCTACTTTACAACACGGAATGTAGAGCGAAAAAACAAGCTAAGTTTTCCTCGAGAGCACCAAACTGAAGACAGATTCATGCTTGTTATTCCGATTAACTATGGCTTAAACATTTCTCAACATCTAAGACAAAGTGATACCCAGACAAGGTTCACGCCGTAGAAATTCCTATCCCTCGAAGGCCAAGTTCATAGAATCTAACTTCCCACGTACATACGTCAGGTTTACAAAATAGTCTTTAGCCTCTATATGCCAGGTTCTACGAGTTAAGGCATCCCAATACCTAGGCCAGGTTCTAAGAGTTAAGGCATCCCAATAACTAGGCCAATACCTAGGCCGGGTTCTAAGAGTTAAGGCATCCCAATACCTAGGCCACGTTCATGTCAATTCCCATGACCTCACACCTTGTTATAAAAGAGATTTTCCAGTAGCATACGCTAATTATAAGAGTCAGCTTGAAAAGTACCCACGCCTGATTAATAAAGTAGGGTTTGACAATATCTATGCCAGGTTAGCGGAGTAATATTTGATGGCAGGCTCTAATGGCTTACATTTCTCAACATCTAAGCCAAACTGATACCCAGACAAGGTTCACGCTGTAGAAATTCCTATTCCTCGAAGGCCAAGTTCATAGAATCTAAATTACCACGTACATAGGTCAAGTTTACAAAATAGTATTTAGCCTCTATATGCCAGGTTCTAAGAGGAAGGCATCCCAATACCTAGACCAGGTTCATGTCAATTCCCATGCCCTCACATCTTGTTATAAAAGAGATTTTCCAGATAACATACGCTAGTTATAAGAGTCAGATTGAAAAGTACCCATGCCTGAATTAATAAAGTAGGGTTTGACAGTATCTATGCCAGGTTCACGGAGTAATATTTGATGGCAGGCCTCTAAGAGTAGTAAGATTTTACAAAATAGTCTTTAGCCTCTATATGCCAAGTTCTAAGCGTAAGCCATCCCAATACCTAGGCCAGGTTCATGTCAATTCCCATGCCCTCACACCTTGTTATAAAAGAGATTTTCCAGATAACATACGCTAGTTATAAGAGTCATATTGAAAAGTACCCATGCCTGATTAATAAAGTAGGGTTTGACAGTATCTATGCTAGGTTCACGGAGTATTATTTGATGGCAGGCTCTAAGAGTAGTAAGATATACCAGTATCACTATAGGATAACCTATAAGTACCCACTCCAGGTTTGTGTAGAGAAAATTCCCGTATAATATGTCAGCTTAATGTAGGATAAATTACCATCCGTACACCAGCTTTGTAGATAAGAGATTCTATGAATACACACCTATAGAGCAATCAACTAGTTTATGCATCGTTATCCGTATTTAGATGTGTCTCCATGCCTAAAGCTGCTCAATCTCTATATGCCACTAAAGGATGACACTTATTCCCCTTATCCCATGGCCTCTGGACCGTGAGTACTTTCAGAGTGGGTTGTACTACTGTCTTTAGGCTATGTGGATTATGTAAATGTGTTTGGGGTGGGTTCTAACTAGTTATATTTGCATTTTATGGCGATGGCCTTTACTGTTGGCGGTGACCCTTTGTTCAATGGGAAAATGAAAAACGATGATACAGGGTAAACTAAATCCTATATTAATAATGGTGATGTCCTAAATCTTATATTAATAATCGTGTGATGAATAGGGAATTATGGAACGTGGCTTATGGATCCCTACCTGGAATTGGATCAGCGGACAATGACTCTCAAACAAGAAAGGATGCTAGGAGAGGTAGAGATGGGGAAACTGGAACTCCCATACTGGGGGCAACAACTACTATAAAGGGGATAGAAGGAACAGAGAAGGAGGTAGTCACAGATTGAGCTTCACATCTAGATTCAGTAGTCGAGATCTAGCCCCATTCATAGGAGATTCAAGTTCATTCATTGTAGATCCCGAGACTCGAAATCCAAAGACAAAGCCCAAGTAAAAGATAGCAATAGAAGTGATGGCACGAGCTTCTTCAACAGAAGAGGCAAAGCCAATGGAAGCATAAGAGAAGATCAGAAATAGAGACAGATCCTAAACCATTAGTTAGAGATCTAGATCCCGTGCCAACAGATTTAGTTGCATAGCTTCCAGTTCCATTTTGAGATCAAGACCCAAGTGCACTACCATCAGTTTAAGTAGCACAGACAATGAACATAGAGATAGCAGAAATAAGGGCATGTGTAGATCCAGTTCCATTTGATCTAGTAGAAAAAGCATAACAAGCATATAGAGAGGCATAGATGGAAGCATAAAAGCTAGTTACCGGGACAACCGCATTGACTTTATTTATGTTTACATATAAGGAAACACATGTTGATCGTGCACATGAATGGGGCGTAGCTATATTCTGCTCCAAACCCAATTGTTGTTGATCTACTAGCATAGGCACCAAGGGTAAAGGCATAACCCGCATGTTACCACCAGCACAGGAAAAGCCATTCCTTTGGGTGGTGATTCCTGATCCAGTTCCCTATATATAGTTTATGATCCTAAAGCTCCAAGCAGTTTCCTATATATAATTTATGATTCTAAAGCTGCAATCGATGTGTTATTCCAGATAAACTTCCATATTCTTTGGTTGAAGTTTGAGCTACAGTTAAAGATTTCAAACCAGTAATTACATTTCAAAAGCCCAATACCATAGAAGAAGTTTCTCGTACATCTATCTTCATTTTAACTACTCATGCTACCTAGGGATGTGCTCGATGACATATAGATATGAGTGCAACTGTTGGGTAATTAATATAGATAATATCTTTACCCGTCTTGATGAATATATTATGTGTACCTGGACCTCCTACCAAATCACATAGACCTGTAAATCTGGTTCCTAGCTTTTTCCCACATTTTCACCATCCAAGAAAAGCATTTTGGCAAGCCTCGCCCACAGAGGCAATAACAAAGTAGGTAACAAAGGTAGCATCCATTCTAGATCCAGCCTCACCCGCAACACATCAAGATAAGGAACCATAGGCACCATAGAAAGATCTGGACCCAGCCACAGATGATCTAGATCTCTATGCTCCTTCCTTTTGTGCCCATCCAGTAGGTAGTGGACTTGTATCAGTCTTTCCAACCACTATGTATCAAGCTAGGCTAACCCTGCACCCTCTGTCATTCTACATTCTAATTTGACCTAACTCTAGCAATGTAACTCTAGCCAATTACGAAAGAACATTCTGGAACATAAATTATGAAAAGCAACACTATGAGACAACCCGAGGATGGACTACTGTAACACAGTAATAAGACAGCAGGAGACACCCCTTGCTTAATGGACTATCTTGAGAAAACACAGCATGGGCCATATCCATCAAAAGCACCATGCCAGTTGGATGCTTCCATAGCCCATAGCAGATGTTGTAGAAGGTGGACTAGTTAAGGAATAAGCTAGCACTTGAAGAATCGAAGAATGTTGGCTTTCGAAATGGACCTTTAAGTGGATTCCCTATAAGGTATATAGTAGCTTTGGGTTCTATTGTTCTGATGAGTAAATGGTGAGGGTATAGGTGTATATGCATGTATATGGGATTCCAATCTGGTTATAGGCTTGGTTCTTAAGTCACCGGGTTCAGCGAATTTAATCCTTGGGATTCGAAATTCGCCAAACCATTCAAACAAATTTTATTTTCTTCGCCGAACATGAACGTCGAACCCGAACGCTGAAGTCGAACTTAGAAAAAAAATTCGACTTAATTTGCCGAAAATATTTTTACGTTCGCTTTGATTCGGTCTAAAAAATTCAAATTTGGGAACTTAGGGTTAGGCTTGCCGTCATTTTTATAAATTTTAACAACTAAAAAATAAATAAAAATAAAAATATCAGCACCCGACCGTCGTTTATGTTTCGTCGGGGCATGCAGGCTTCCTTTTGTTTATATTTTTGCCGACGACCCATTCACAAATCACAGACACCTGCGACCCAACTCCCAACGCTACACCGTTGGCCCATCACCCGTGTAACCAAGTTCCAAATCCCTACACTGTGCGGCTGTGCATGTCTCCTCTTGCGGCATCGATCACTATCCAGTGTCCAATCTCCCATCCAACCAGCGACGCCGTGTAAACCAAGCCTCGGCCCTCAGCCTCACTCTCTCGCTCATCACCGCTATGCTCAGCCCTCTGCAGACTGCCTCTCGCTAGTCGCTCTACCTCTTACTTAGCACAGTGGACTGTGGAACCTTCAGGCTTCAACCAACTGGACTCCTACTCAAACCTCAGCGTGACAGCAAGCCACAACTCTGTTGCCTCTCATGTCTCGGCATCAAACCGCAACCCACAAACATTCTTCCTCCACACAGTGACAGATTCAAGAGCCAAATCTAACATGGACAGGGGGCAACAGTGAGCAGTCTAGGTAGTCAAAATGCACATTTTTTATTTATTAATTAAAACTTAATATATACAATTTAGTAGCTAAAATTTAGGTTTTTTTAATATAGTGTCTGGACTCTCAGGCTTCAGACTGAGAGATCTAGACTGTTTAAATTTATTTTATAAACTATAGTTTCATTCTGTGAAAATATATAAAACTAATTAAAATGTAAATTAAAAAAGAACTGCAGATATTTCAGATTTCACATTAGTCTACAACAATCAGAACCTTCAAATTTCAACGGCACCCCCAAAATCAATTGTTGTAGCATGTAATTTTGTCAAAAAAGAGGGGAAAAATCTTGTGTCAGTTGTGTGGACATAATTTCACTGGCTCTTTAACTAGAGCAATGAATCACCTTCTCAGTATTAACAATGGAAGTGGAGGTGGTGTTGAAGGCTGCACTAAGATCTTTGACAACCAAAAAACAGCAGTGGAGAAAGACTTTCACTTCAAAGCTGGAAAAGGAGAAAAGGGAAAATAAGAGGCAGTGAATTGAGAGGGAGATTGCCATGTCTTCTTCAAACACCATTAATTCAATCTCAACCATTGGTGGATCAAGTTCTACTCAAAGTAAAAACAAGTGGGACCAAAACATTAAATCAATTTTGGAAACCTGTGGAGAGACAAGAAGTTGATGATTCTGTTGCAGAATTCTTTTATGCATGTTCCCTTTAATGTGGCAAGGAGTCCATATTTTAAAAATGTAATTAAAAAGGCCATTGATTTTGGGAAGGGCTATGTTCCTCCCAGATCTGAAGCTTTAAGGACAACTTTGCTAAAGAAAACAAGAGATAGGGTGATAGAAAAGTTGGCTCTGATTAAAGATTCTTGGAAGCATAAAGGATGCACAATTTTGAGTCATTGTTGGCCAGATTTGTGCCATCACCCATTGATCAATGTGCTTGTTTATAGTCCTGAAGGGGTACTTTTCTTGAAGGCATTAAATGCAATGGATCGAGTGAAGACATCAGAAGTTATTTTTGGAATTTTGGATGAAGCAATTCAAAAGGTTGGGGAGAAAAATGTGGTCCATGTTATTACAGATAATGCATCAAATTGCGTTGGTGGAGGGAAGATGATTATGGTAAAGTATAATCACATTTATTGGACCCCTTGTGCAGCGCACTGCTTAGATTTAATGTTGCGTGATTTAGCCAAATTTCCTTGGGTTAATGAGACAATCCGAAGAGCCAAAACAATTGCAAACTTCATCATCAATCATCGTCTCACTTTGAGCATATATAGGAAGAATGCATCAAAAGAGTTGTTGATGCCTTGTGATAGAAGGTTTGCCACTTTTTGTATTAGTTTGAAAAGAGTTGTTGAGAAAAAAGCAAGCCTAAGAGCTGTTTTTTGCAATACTAAGTGGGAGAGATCTACGCTTTCAAAAGAAACTAAGGGGAAAATTGTTGAACAAATAGTGCTCAATAATGGTCGCCTTTGGGAAAATGCAAACAAGGTTTTAAAAATATGTGGCCCAATTGTTATTGTGCTCCGCATGGTTGATGGTGACAAACCTTGTATGGGTTTTGTTTATGAAAGCATTGATCGTTGCAAAGAGGCCATTGCAAGTGCTTTTAATAATGTGGAAGCTGATTACCAGGAGATATGGGATTTAAATGATCAAAGATGGAAGATGATGCATAGTCCATTACATGCAGCAGCATGCTATTTGGATCCTAGATTGTTTGGGTTATCAAGATAGAGGGATGAAGAAGTCGTGAATGGACTTATCCAGGTTATTGAGAAGCTAAACCCAGATCCAGTAATTGCAAGTTTGGTCAGATCCAGTAATTGTATATAGGTTAGAAGAAGAGTTATTTGGAACACAACCAACAAAGTATGATAGGAGCATAAGTGATCCAGCAGTATAACGGGAATTTTATGGATCAAGGGCACCAAAATTGCAAAATTTTGCAATTCGTATCTTAAGCCAAGGATCAAGTGCATCAGTGTGTGAAAGGAATTGGAGGTTCTTTGACCACATTCACTCCAAGAAAAGAAATGTTGATTTGGGGTAGCATCGGATGTGCTCTAACCCTCAAAACTTGCAGTGAGGCTTGGGCACATGCATTCCAAAGAACCCAGAAACCGTTTTTGGAAATTACACCCAGAGACGATTATATTAAAATAACTAATATTTTTAATGGGGTTCTTAAGTCTAAACTTAGGAAAATTAAAATATTAATGGTTATTAATCTAATTGCGAGTATAACTTCTACAAGAAGACGAAGATCAAGCCAAAACGATCTGAGCCTTTGATTAGGAGTTAATCTAGGTCATTGGTTGTCCAACAGGAAGATATAAGAAGGGGCTTGAGGGTCATTTGGAAAACACATCGATAGATCAAGAAACCAATTTTCTAAAGTGAGAAGTTCTCAGAAGGAAAATTCGATTGAGGATATTTCTTGCAGTTGAGGGGCAGGGATAGCAGCTTCCAGAGAGAGAGATCCTCAGCCAGACAATGATCAGTAGAGAGAGGTAGAGAGATCCAATAGCCTTGATGCAGAGGCTAATGCAGGGCCAGAAGGGCCATGCAGAAGCAGCGCAGAGGGAGAGAGTTGAAAATCAAAGTAGAGAGTCAGTTTCAGCAACCGAAAGTCGGGGTGTGAGACCGGGATGCTGAGAGCAGTGACTCTAGGCTACTAATCGATTCCCCAGTTGGGTGACGTTGTCCCTGAGAGGGTTGAAGTTGGGACAGCATAGAGGCAGTGCAGAGGCAACATAGGGCCTGCCAGGGGCACCTCATCCAGCGGCCGGGACTTTTTCTCAGTGATTGTGTGAGGTAATCTCACTAATATTCTGCTAGTATTTCTCTTTGAAACTGAATAAACCTGTGAGGTATTCAACGATGTATTCAGAATTTGCTACTACATAATAATGATAAACCCTCATAATTGCTACACTAGTTTTCCCTCACTGGGTTTTTCCAAGGACATTTGTCCAAAAATAACAGTGTCCTATGTGTTTGTATTTCCTTGCTCAATTTCTATGTTTCAGGATCATAGTTAATTTGGTGTAAGTTACTTTAGTAATATACTTCAATATTTCAAGAAGAAATTTGAAATAAGTTTGTAACGTAATTTACGATCTAGGTGAAGTAGATTTAGCTGGTTGCAATAGGATTCCTGAGATTGTTAGATCTAGGAATTTTCGCATGGTATTGGAGCATTTAATGTGAAACAGGAAGAGCAGATCTAGCACTAAATCAAGGGGCCAACTTGCTGCAGCAAGCAGCAGTTCGAATCCCCTTAGGGATTGCACAATTCTAGCTAGGAGGGCTGTATTTTCGAGGTTGTCTCTCTCTGAGTGAGTCGACAGAGAGGTAAGACCACCAGATCGAGAATTTGCCAAGGCAGAGGGAGTCACGCAGAGCTAGAAGGACGTAGTTTTTTGCAAGTTGTTGGGCAGAAAAGCTATCGGAAGAAGGAAGCAGATCGCATAGTGAGGGTTCCTCAATGATTTCTTGTCGAGGAAATCAATATTTCTCATTTGTTGGGTAGCAAAGGAGCAACAAACTTACCAACTCCATTAGGGAGTGCATAAGCCAACCTAGAAGCTACGCAGTAGGGAGAAAGAGGGAGTTGTTCGACAGTTTTCGGAGGATATGGCAACCAGTGGCTTGAGGGATCAAGATGGGTTGGATGGAGCTTCCAACTATGTCATCTGGAAGGCTAGAATGTCTTTCCTTCTAGATGAGCATGCCCTGAAGATGTATGTTGATAGTGTGGTAGTTGAACTTGCGGATGCAGATCTGCTAAAGAAGTACAACGCTAAGATGTCAATGGCCAAGAGGATGATCTTGGATGGAGTCAAGGATCATGTGGTATGCCATGTTGCTAGCAGAGCAACTGCTAAGGAGATGTGGGATGCCTTGGCCATGTTGTATCAGGGATCTTCCGAGCAGCAAAAGATGTAGTACTTAAAGCAAACGCTGAGATCTGCTTAGATGCAGAAGGGAGATCGTGTGAATCCATTCCTCACGAAGCTAAAGGAGACCTGTGATGAGTTGTCGACTACAAGACATACACCTCAAGGTTCGGAGTTAATGAGACTGACCTTAACTTTTGTCTCGAATGAATGGCAAGTCTTTGTCTAGAGTATCATGGGTAGAGCAACATTGCCTAATTGGGATGAGATGTGGGTCACTTTGAAACAAGAAGAGCTGAGGAGAGACCTGGTCAAGGTCAAACTTGACGAAAGCAACAGCAATAGTGGGTCAAAGCCTAATGAGGAGGAGAATGCAGCGCTTGCATCAAAGGGGCAATAGGGGCAACATAGACGAAAGAAGGACATCTCCAAGGTGAAGTGTTTCAGAGGTGGCAGGATGGGCCATTATGCATCCCAGTGTCCTTTGAAGAAAAAGGACAAGGATGAGAAGCACAAACCTAAGGTTGCAGCTGCGAAGATCGAAGAAGAGGAGTTCGCCATGACAATCCAAATACCTCCAGGAGGGAGGTTGGCTGATTTGGAGTTGTAGTTCGAAAGAGCTACAAATGGGCAGGATCCTTGAGGGGTCCACCTCTTGGATCAATGCCTTGCTACGAGAGCCCAGTTTTGCAATAGGAGGATGGACTAGTGTCAGTTGGTGCCGAGGAGTGTTGGGGAGACAGTTGCAGTGGCTAGGAGCGCCAAAGACTGAACAACGCAGAGCAAAGTTGACAGCAATGCAGATGGCACAGAGCAGAGGTTAGTAGCACCGCAGTAGATTCAGAGGGTCAACACAGAGACTAGTAGCCATCAGTTCCAACATTCACATGGTATCATACTGAACACAGTTGATTCAGTAATTTTGGATGTTTTCAATTACTTCTCTCACCAATTGAGTTGCAGTACGGATGCAGCTAAGTTGCAAGAAACGTGGGCAGGGGAGGTGTTTCCGTACAGAAATGGAAACAAAATGCAAAAACGTGTTTCCGGCCTTACTGGCACGTTTCTCGAGGCAAAAACGTGGCCAGTACGGCCAGAAATGCGTTTATGGGCTGTACGACATTGTTTCCACACGCAGTTTGACTTTTTTTTAATTTTTTTATTACTTTGTCTTCTAATTTTTAATTAGGTTATTAAAATGCCTTCTAGATGCTTCTAGATGCCTGTCTAAAGTTATAAAATGAACTTTGTCTCATTCTCTCATCACACAATTCAGCAAGTCGTTTCTCTTGGAGACTGGCAATAGGTTAGGCTCTCAGAAGGCAGAGGATCTTGTTTATGTGCACTCCAACCTTCACCTTGCATCTCATAGGGATCCAAAATACAACAGTGATCCTTCTAAAGAATGGGATGTGGATGCAGAAAATCTTAATTTGGATCTCTCTCTTGCTACCCTGAATATTGAGGTCAAGTCTGGAAGTGGAATTGGGCATCATCTTCTTCAACACCACCATCCACTGTTGAGCATTGTATTGCTTCTATTTTTTATGAGGATTAGTCTTTTGTCTCTATAGTTCTTGCAGCCTTATAGTCTTTATTGTACTTGCAGCCTCATATATTAATATAAATAAAGGCTGA
>APFE030598003.1:0-17959 GCA_000404065.3 Pinus taeda
AGAGAAGGTCTTGTGCAAGGCATATTTAGCTGCTCGCCCAGCCAGAGAATAGGTTCAACGTCAGAACCTTGGTTGTATCTTTCTCTGCTTTTATTCATTAATGGATGACTTTCATTATGGTTCCACTCCTATTGTCTTCATAATGATGATTGAGTTATATCTTTTCTGACTGATATATAGTTGCATCTATTGGATTTTATGCTTGTATTTGTGTCGTTCTTTGCATGTGCAGGTGTCCGTTCACGAGGATCGTGGGGATTGTGACCAGTCGGAGCAAAGGAACGGGAGTGACGATTCTTCTACAAGTATTAGCGTTGGAATCCAGGTAGGCCATCATCATCGATCTTTGATTTGCAATTAGGAACCTGCGTGTTAGCGTTGTGTAATTGTTGCTAGACCCCATTTGGGCTAGTGGGATCGCCTCTGTCCGTAGAGGGGATTTACCTGTTCAACACTCCTTCTTGTTCACTTGTTTTAGAGGGATTACTTCCGTCCAGCGAGTAAAATAGTTTGTGGAAGTTAAAATATATCAATGATGCTTCAATGAATGTGGAAAATTTTCACTAATGACATTGAATCCCCATTTCTTAATAGGTTCTACAACAACAATGGGCTGCAATGGGGCGACAAACTTTATATCATGACTTACACATCTTTGGAAAATTGAACACTTGTGGCCATAGCCATGTGTATCCTTGAATAATGTGGGCCAATAGTAACTAGCCCGTATGGCTTTATGCACAGTAGTATTTCCCATGTAGTGTCTTCCAACTAGTCCATCATGAATATCCTTTAATAACCTTTCTAAATCTGGTGCTTCTAAGCAACTGAGTAGGACCCCATTATGGTGCTTAAGAAAAATCAAACCATGTATCAACTGATATGATAGAGCTTTGATTCAAATAACCCTCTTTTGCCATGTTGATAAATGTGAGGGAAAGGTACCATTCTCAAAATATTGTCGCACATCCGTGTACCAAGACGTGGCTTCCTCAATGGGGGTAACTTGTTCAATGTTATACATTTTGATTTGTTGTTCCCACAAAAAAGATTACACTTCTAGTGTATTTGTCACTTCTACTACAAGTTGGAAAAGGCCATGGCTTTTTATCATGTGAACAGGCTTGAATTCAAGATCATACTCTTGCAAACTTGTCATCTAGTTTGTGCTTCTCTCACCCAACTCCTTTTGTACAAAACGTGATCTAACCTTTGGGTGGGGCACGAAGATAATGACATGACTTTTTAGAAGGTACGAACCAAAGTGCTTTACTGCCTTGTATATTATATAAGCTTATTTATTAATGGTAGGGTAATTTAATTCAAGTCCCTATAAGCCAACACTTATGAATGATATGGGTCATTCATTACCTTGATCATCCTTCTATGTGAGAACCATTGCAAGACAAGTGTCATAAACAAAAGTATATACCAAGAAATATTTACCAAAATATGGGTTGTATAATGCAAGAGCTTCGATGATTGCTTTCTTGATACGAGAAAGGGAATCCTTTCCTTTTTATCCCACTTATAAACTGTGTCCTTCTTAATCATCTCTTGTAATGGTTTTACTATCTATGCATAATCCGAGATGAACTTATAGAGGAAGTTGATCTTTCCTAGGGAGGATTGCATGGATATTTTCACTGGGAAGGGAATCTAAGAGAGACTTTTGACCGGCTCCAGGCCCACTTTGATCTCACTCTTTGTAATAATATGTCCCAAGAGATTCCCCTTGGACGCTATGAAGATTCTCTTCTTAGGATTCAAAGATATTCCATATTTGCAACATTGCTCAAAAATCTACCTCAAATGACGCAAGTGATCAATCTTTTCTTTGAAATTATTGTCACATCATCCAAATAGACTACTACACTTTTTCTAATTAAGCCATAGAATGTGATGCCCATATCCTATTGGAAGGTAGCTCCTATATTAATGAGTCCAAAACGCATTCACTTAAATGCAAACCACTTAGTCCTAAAAGTATTTTTTGTGTGTCAGGTTCTGCTACTAGAACTTGGTTGTAACTAGAAAACTCATATAGTAATGAGAATATCTCTGATCCAGGTATTGTTTGAAGGATTTGTTCCACAGATGGAATGAGATAATTATATTTGTCTGGATCCTGGTTCAAATTGAGGAATTCAACACATAGGCGTATCTCTTCGGACTTCTTTCTTACGGGTAACAAATTAGAGAACCACATAGAATGATGAACTTTGAATATGATCCGAGCATCCAAAAATTTCTTTAATTCTTTCTAAATGAGTGGTTCAAGCATAAGATGAACTTTTCTTAATTTCTGCTAAAAAGGATTTACCCCTTCTTTGATGGGAATCACATGTTGGATTATTCACGTGTCATAAGTTTTCAAATAATTGTATGTCCATGCGAACACATCTCATTACTTATTAAAGAGTCGAATAAAATATTGCAACTCTTGAGGTATGCAACACGTACCTAGATTCCGGTTCTTTAGATCTCATTTTGTACCAAGATTCACTTGTTCATGTGAAAGAGTAGAGTTGTGAGTATTTACGTTAACTGGTCCCTTAAAACGATTTTGCAAGTCATACAACTTTTCCATAGATACCACTCCCTTTAGCATGGTGTTTCCTTTGTTTTCCTGAGATGATCCCTACAAGGCTTTCTCATGCTTGTCTTCATCGATGGTTGCATCCTTGAACACATCAACATTCACCATGAAGTCCAGTATCTATTGGTCATCATTAAAAACCTAAAAAATAGTAATGTTATCAGGCATGGATGGCCTATAAATAATATCAACTGAAAACCCATCCTTTAATGGTGACAAACTAACAAAAATATTAGCTATTGTATCTGCAACATCATTACGAATCTAAGGAACAAAATTAATATTAAAATCTTGGAAATGTGAAATGAGACACCATACCTCTTTGTGATAATTTCTGAGATTGGGTTACACACAATGGAAAGTATTTCATACCTAACACGTAATAATTTCCAACTCACCTATTACTTTGAGTGCTTCAACTTTGAGGTCAATGGATTTCCTTAGACCCAAGATGAGTGCTTCATATTTAGCAACATTATTAATGCACTCAAATTCCAAGAAACATGAGATCAAATGTTTGTTCTATTGCAGGTTTATTAAAATGCAACCAACTCCAACCCTCTGATGTCTTCGAACTATAAAAATAAAATGTCCAAATGTTAGAAATACTAGGGTTGGTTCCTATATTAGTACTATTTACATATATAATACAAAAAAAAAAAAAAAAAAAATTACCAGTCAGATTACAAGGAATGAGTTCCAACTGTTTATCTAGTGGCACGAGTGAAGGTTGCGTTAGATAACATCTGTGGTCAACTTCTAGAAAACAAATTCCAAAGATGACATGTATGTAATTGATGGGATCATTAGGTGCTTCAAGAATCGTGATGTCATGCTTCATAAATGGAGAAATCTTGACTCATATTTGGTTGTTCTTGCCCTGATATGGGAGCCATAAATGTGACTAGTTGGTAGTAAAGTATCCTTGCAACTTATTAGACTAGTCTCTAATCAACAACAAACCATAATCTTCCAGAATTTCCACAGTAAATATATCAATACACTGGTGAAATCTATGATCTGATGATAAATGAATTATAACATTATTAAGTTCACCAATTGTTTGTACTAAATATCTATCTAATTGAATGATTTTGGCATCGATATTTTCCCATTTAGCATTGATTTTCTTAGCATGAAATAGGGGCATGAAATTTTTAGATGCACTAGAATCAACTAGGCACTCATGGAAATTATAGTTAAAGAGGGGCAAGTAGAACTAAAATTTATGTTTGTTGCATTAACAACCATTTCAAGAATGGTTGGAGATGTATTGGATAAAGTTCGAGAAGCGAACATTGTTCTACCTGACAGAGGCTGAGATGCTAATGCTTGAATGAGAAATTATCATTTCCATGCTATCTTTTCTATTTCATAAATGGAAATATTTGCACAATATTTTTTCATGTCTTCAGTGAGGTTGTAATCAATGTATTCATCATGATCAAGTTGTTTCAATGTGGTAGGTGGTGTAAATTTGTTCGACACCTTAGGGGTGGTGGACTTGTTCTTATTGTCATTGGTAGCACCTTTCTATGACTGTATACTCCCAAACTTATCTAAGTGCCCTAAGTAGTATTACTAGGTGGTAATATTTTCCTTAATAATTTCTTTCTCACATCTTTCTCGAACATTGGTCCTTTTCTCATCAAGTTATATTGCTTAGAAAATTGTGGAGGAGGAATATCACCCACTAAGGGCTCATCAACACTTTGTCTATCATTCTCGAGAATTAGATCAAGAGTGAAAATTGCATCACCAACATTGGATTTTTCCTCTACTAAGGCAAGTTCATTTGTGTCTTGTTTCTATTCGGAATTCTCTTTTGTTGTCAAACTTTCAATAACATTCGCAACTAGAAAATTCATGTTGTTCTTCCACTGAGGACATGTTTTTTTTCTGAATGAGCCTCTTAGTGAAAGGTAAAATAATTATCCATGCCTAGGTTTTCAACATTAAACACAACATTGGATCCCTATGCAAACTTAGTCAATTGGTTGAAATTCTTCTTATGAATGACTTGAAAGACTTATTGTTGTTAGAAGCCTCACTTGACTTCCTCTTAAGTTCTGATACTTCATTGGTTAATAACTTTAAGGATTTAGTCAAGATGTCCTTATCAGAAGTATATTTCTCTTTAGATTTGGTGGAAGAGGCTTAGGACTTATTAGAAGTGTATTTGGAGCCTTTTGAAACCTCTTGATCAATGATTAACCTAAAATATAATGCACTGTGAAAATTCCTATACTTAAATTCAAAAGAGTAAAGGGAACTCTACTTGAATGGTTCATGAGGCACAATACTTGCTAAGGTTTTGGAAATGGGATAGCAATATAAGTGGACTTTATTGTGTGGAAAATCCACAATTAAGCGGGCTTGAGCTAGAGGAAATCTTAAATGGGTGACCTCTTCAAAATTATTGGTTACCAGGTGCAAGCCCCGGAAGTGATGATTAATGCTATGTGATTCATTTCACTAGTTTCAATCCCATTTCTTCACCCATGTGAGCATCGAATACCTGTCATGGAAATGGCCATAGATGAATGACTTACTTAACACAGTTAAATCCCAAAACCCAAATAGACCTTAAGCCCTTTTCAACAACAATCACTTCTGCAATGTTTAGAGCCAAAGTTTCTTTTGCAATGCACTTGAAAAAAACTGAAATATTAGTAGGCAAGGAAACAATATAATAATATTTTGTAATGGAATCATGTGGTTGAACATATGTGGGGAATTTATTCAAGATACGTATAAACCGTTGATTGAAATATTTAACTTTTTCCTTTTCCCTCATCTTAAGAATCCTGAGTTCTTTTAATAACATGGCTGGAGTTTTATCATTAGCAAACGTTTCTAAGAATAATTTTTTAAACTCCCTCCAGTTATGGATGGAATTAGGTGGAAGGATATGGTACCAAACTGAAGCTCTACCTTTTAGAGTGTACAGAAACAATCTGCAATCAGCATAATCAAAGTGTACCTATGACATCCAAAGATATAAGTAGAAATCGTCGATGTGGTCCTCGACCTTCACTTTCTTACCAGGATCATACTCTGAGAGTAGCTTTTCTAGATGATTAGGCATGCAATGAAGATTTCCCATAAGTGTAAGAGGCCCTTGGGCCATCCAATCCAATTGTTCGTCGACCATGTCTTTGTTCTCCTCCTCCTCCTTGCTTTCTAATTTTGAAGAGTCTTCTCCTTCACCATTCAAATTCTCGTTGTAATCATGATGTTTTTCTTGTCTTAGTTGTTATTCATCATATAGTGCAAACTCCTTCCTGAATTCATCCAAATATTTCTAAAGAGGTGGCGGGTCCCATTGTTGATGTGTTCTTTTAGTAGGATCACCTGACTCTTTAAGGGTTGCAACAACCAAATCTTCTACTAAAGAAACCAATCGCCACTGCAAGTTGTTTCTTTCTTCACTTGTCTTAAGAGGCAGGATAGTAGCAACAAGAATAAATCCAAGAGATATTTCAAACCGATGGGTAATAGGTTGGATTGCCTAGATTTGATCATAAGTGACTTCAAAATATTTCTCCAAACCAAGATGAGAGGAATCTCCTCTCTCAGGAGTGTGGGTTGGAGTTGAACTCAGAGCTTTAATTCCTTTCACAGAAGGTTGTTTGTTAATATGTGGTTAGTTATCAGCCACGAAAAGGAAACTATCCTTCTAGCAGCATAAATTGTTGACATTGTTAGATGTTGCCAACAGTAAGGGGGTCTCCTCGGTATGAAATTCCAATTATACCTCACACCGTTTGGAGTAGGAGCCCCAACAGGAAAGTATGGCTAGTTGCTATTATATTATAGATTTTTCTTAGCTACAATAAACGACACAAGAGAAACAAATTCACTTTTGAGATAAACAAGTATGTTATCCTTGTGATGTATTCAAATGTAGAATGTATGATGTTCCTTTCAAGAAACAAAAAAGAAAGTGAGTCTTTGAAAGAAAAGCAATAGTACTATCCTAGCAAAGACCAACATTTCAAAGAATCATACTAAAGCCAATGAAATAGTTCATTTTCATTAGTATTAATTAACATAAGAATACACCATAAACAATGAAGAATAGTCTCACAATCATTTAGGACATATGCTTGAAAAATGTGTCAGCTCCAAGAGCTTCGAATTATGAAGTAAAAGTTCCAAGATACAACATTACAATGATACAATACTTGACATTCCAATAGTGGACCTTTAAGCCACTACTTGCTTCTCAAAATATTATTCTTCTCCCCTATGCCTAGCTTGAGAAGCCAAGGTGAAAAGTCCTTTTCTTGAGCTATGATGGTGTATATATAAGAAATGAGGTGACTCTTTGCCTCCCTTATGACTCTTGAGCTCCCCTCATGACTCTTGAGCTTCCACATGACTTTTCAAACTCCTAAGAGACCTTTGGGATTATACATGACTTTTTAAATTCTTTGGGCGACCTTTGGACTTCCACACACTTTACATTTCTAATTTTCTTGAAAATTACATAATTACATCCACAATGATGTGGAAATATGATGACTTATATGAATCTTGAGATAAAAAATTGACAAGACATGAATTGGAACTAATGAGATGGACTTTCTGATTATGTGTCTATGTCAAGCTTCTTCACTTGTTGTTATCTTTGTATCTTCATGATAGATGTTGCATGTTCTTCCCCTTCCTCCACAAAAAGGCTTGAAGATATTGTGTCTTTTATGTGATAAGGATCTTCTAACTTCTGTCCTAATCTAGTGTCTTTTCATCTTCTTGTTCAGTGATCATATTCTCTTTGTAACTTCATGAATGCATTCTTACATAATCTCATTGTCATCCTTCTTGAACATCATCTTGTCATGTCAAGACACAATACTTGCAGATGAAATTCACTCATGACAAGACGACATCATTCCAGAAATATCTTAGTCTAACCTTCTTTATGCAATTCAATAATAAACCTCGAACTAAGAATTGGACATAGGAGAAGGCTCAATAATTTTTCAATGCATAGTTCTAGGAGACAAGAATAAGGGACATATGATAGTGACTACGCAATGTGAAGTAGCTTGTGGCATGATAAGCAAGATGACACAACTGAGAGAGACAGTGATACAGTAATGTGATTTCACAATGCGTAGTTCAAGAGAGATATTGGATCATTGGATTTTGGAGTTGCGTAGTTCAGAAAGATAGGGAGACAAACTGTTGACTAAAACTACACAGTGCACAATGGGAGATTATTTGGGAGGCAAGATTGCACAATTGTGCGTGAGAGGAGGTAGTTATGAGCATTGTGACTATGAATGTGCAATCCTTGGAGGAAGTGACAATGCATTACATAGTTTTAGGAGGAAGGATATGCTGACTAAGGCTTCAACTGCATAATGCGCAGTTCAGGAAAGCAGAGTGAGGTAGGGTTGGTTGGGCAAGGAATTCTCCAGAATTTGACTAAGTGTGGGATTAATGAGGAATAATTGAAACATGGACATGAATTGAACATGATCACACACTTAGAATGACTGATGACACAAAAATGAACACTCAATACCCAAAATCAACATGAACCCATTCAAATGAAAAAACAACACTTAACCTCCAAGTGCGACACTTGAGATACACTTTGCAACACATCTGACGACACCAACAAAAAAGTGCATAAAATTTGGGAATGAGTCTAGTACATGTATCCATGATAGATAGGACTCATTAGTACCAAATTTTCCTCTTAAAGATGCGCTATAACTCCCTTTCATAGTGTGCAACACTTCCCTTTCCAAAAGATGAAACTTAAGTTTTCTTCACAAAGGGACTAGGGAACTTAGAGGACAAACTTGGAATGTCTTTTACTACTAGAAACAATAACTCATAAGGCTAAAGTCAAATCCAAAATTTTGGAGGGCGTTGTAGCAGTCACAACTAGACGATATTGTGTTTGTAACCTATGAAGCTGCCTCATGAGTTTTGAAGATAAGCTGAAACAAACCCTTCACCAACACATACACATACACACACACACACACACACACACATACACACACACACATATATAAGGACATTCTGAAACATTGGCATAGGGAATCTAGTTGCACCACGAAATCATGGTCTCCTTGCTTAATTTGCGACCCTGTACACAATCAACCAAGGATTTAACTACAAGATCCACAACTTTGGTTATTTCAACATCATTCCCCATACATAAATTGTATGGCGACAGGATTATTTCCTGCTTCAAGACCCTAAATATCTTTCACTTGCCACTAAAATCCCCTCAAACCCCAGGGATTTGTATATTGGGGCATTCAATGTCTGCTTTACAAGTGATCTGGCACAACCCATTCACAACATATACCCCTTCCAGCCGATAGTGTTGCCTTGATGATGATACCACCCTAGCCCCTTGTGGATGCACATAATTAACTGATGCGTTTGAAAAAATCCTCTATAGCCCCTAGTAAGCCCCTCTAGAAGAAAAAACCAATAATGAAGTGAAAGCCTCATTGTATGTCAAGAGGGGGCCCCCCTAATCCAAAAAACTAGCCCTAAAAGACCTAGAGAATGCCAGAAACCCTAAACCCATAAAGGGTTGAAAAAACCACCCGAGAAACTACCTGAAGAAATGGGTGCAACATTAAATTTTACCTAATAAATGCATGAAGAAGTGAACTTTAAACAAACCAGAGAAGATAATGGAACCCTGAAAGACTTCTAACTTGAATTTCTCCAACTAATTAATTTAAAATAAATTGATTAATTATTTCCAAGTAGTTGTTAAGACCATATTCGAATTTAATTCAAGGACAAATTAAATTGGAATATTCTTGTTGCCATATTTCAACACTCCCTCTCAACAAGATAGGGATTATCTGCCACCCCGATCCTGTCGCTATGGAACTCGAATTTACACTTTGACAATGCCTTTGTCAAAATGTCAGCATCTTACTCCTCTGTCGAAATATACTGCAGAAACTGATCCTCCTCGACCTATGAAAAGCCGTGGGAAACAAATATTGCCTTATGCTTCTCCACACTACCATGAGCATCTTTCTTTACCTTGTAAAGCCAACAGGAACTCACAACTGACTTGTTCTCTAGTCTCTGAACCATGCCCCAACCACTGTTACAAACTATGGAGTCATACTCCTCCACCATAGCATCAACCCAAATTGGTTGCTGCACTGCTTCCTCAAAGGAAGATGGCTCAGTCTCAACACATTCCCTAGCAAGGGCCATGTATCTATTGTACCTCTCAGGTGACCTCCTCTGTCTGTGCTGAGAAGATGGTGCTCCCACATTCTCTCTCGCATCCTCCAATAATCTGTCAACTTCTCTTATGCACTTTTGTCTATCTCTAGAAGACTCTGCTTGAGTGGATATCTCCACTCTTAGAACCTCTACATGTGGTTGATCCACATCAATTTGAGGCTCCTCCTCCTTAGGAACCAACAATTCTTCCACAGCTTGTAGTTGGAGCTCCCTCCCAAGGGAAACTCGCATGGCCTTCTGCTCATCAAAATTGAGATCTCTGCGAACCACTGTCCTCTGACTAGTAGGCAAATACACCCGATAGTTGTGAGGTGTCTCAGTGTACCCCTCAAATATCCCCAACTCTGTTGTCAACTCAAGATTATTCCTTGCATCCTTTGTCACATGGAAATATACCAATGAGCCAAAGATCCTGAAATGACCCACATCTGGTCTCTTACTGGAGAAAGCTTCCTCTGGTGTCTTCATCCCAAGTATGCGATGTGGGCTTCTACTATGCAAATAGACCGTTGTGTTGTATGCCTCAGCCCACAAGTGAAGTGGTAGGCCTTGGTCATGCAACATTACTCATGTTGCCCCTATAATAGTTCTGTTCTGCCTCTCAACCACCCCATTCTACTATGGGTTATGAGGTGTCGTTAACTCTCATTTAATTCCTTCAGCTGCACATAAGTCCTTAAACTCTTGAGAGACATATTCTCCACCATTATCACTTCTAAAGGCCTTGATCTTCTTCCTCAACTCTTTCTCGACCAAAAATTTGAACTCACAAAACTTTGTGAAAGTTTGGTCCTGCTTCCACATGAAATAAATCTAGCATTTACAAGAATACTCCTCAATGAAAATCACATAATACCTTTTCTTCACTATGGATTCCGTCGAGGATGGTCCACACAAATTAGTATGAACTCGCTTTTAGATTGCCTTTGCTTGATTGTCTCAATCATGAAAGGAAGACTTGGTGTACTTTCCCAAGGTACAACCTTTTCATGTGCCAACTTGCTCAACTTTACCTTTGGTAAGCCCTATAGATATCTATTGCATTATCTTCAAAGCCCCACGATGCAAATGGCCCAACCACCTATGCCACAACTCGCCAATGTCTTGGCTTTGCACCAATTTTGCTTTCGTACTCAATGTTGCACAATCATCTACCTCTAGTTTATAGAGATTCTTCACCTGAATCCCTACCCTCTTGGTCTGACCCATGGCTATGTGTCTTAGGAACTCCTTTCCCTTATTGAAGATAACATCGTAGCCTTTGTCCTCCAACATCGCGATCAATAACAAGTTCTTCTTTAGTCCAGGCACATACATCACATCTATCAAGGTGAGGAGCTCCATGCTCCCTCTGAAAAGCAACTGTGCCCACTCCTGAAACACTATACCTTCTGTCGTCACCCATCTCTATGCGTATATTGAGGTCTTTCTCCTCCAAGGCACTGAATAATTTTTTATCACCGGTCATGTGGAATGAGGCTCCACTCTTAAGATACCAGATTTGATGATATCCTGAACAAAGGTCCAACTTGGTGAAGTAAATTACTCCATGAAATTCATCCAATAATTCATCAATGAAAGGAATGGGAAATTTATCTTTAATAGTGAGCTTGTTGAGCTCCCTATAATCCATACATGTGCGCTATGATCCCTCCTTCTTGTGCACCAATACTACTGGAGGAGAGAAAGAACTTTGACTAGGTTGAATTATACTAGCCTCTATAATTTGTGCAACCATACGTTCAATTTCACTCTTTTGGGCACAAGGATATCTGTAAGGCCCGATGTTTGGAGGAACAATTCCTGGAATCAAATGAATAGCATGATCATGATCACGAATAGGTGGGAGGCCTTTGGGAGTCTCAAATACCTTGGAATTATTGTCCAAGACTTTTTGGAGATCCAGAGAAATAGATGATTTCGATGTGGGAACCTCTAGCGAATATAATTATGCAATTATGCCTCGTTGTTCTTTCTTTAGAATATTTTTCATGCCATTAGAGCTAATTATCTTTCTCGGTTTCCTTGGGATACCCGTTAATTCAACTTCCTTTCCTTCTAAAAAACATTTCAAGAAAAATTCTTGAAAATTAAAAGCAATTGTACCCAAAGATTATATCCATTGGACTCCTAGTACAACATCAGCACCAACCATTGGAATGGAAATCATTGGATTATTCAACCCATATTCTCCCATGGATAGATTGATATTATGGCACTTTATGAGAGATTTTTCGGCAAAATTCACATGAGAAACCATTTGCCGATGCGTTTCGAACCAACCAGTGTGGTTCATCGTCAGGACAATTTATGGTTCCTCCATTTGCAACCATCACTTGACACTCTGGTGATAGATATAGGAAGCAAGATATAGGAAGCAATTCAATTCCTTGGCTATCTTACGATGAATAAAATTATGGGTACTTCCTAAATAAATAAACACTATTACCTTTTTCTTTTTGATATGTCCTTCTATCTTGATAGTTTGAGGAGTTGTAATTCTAGCCAATGCATTACAAGGTATGGCCGGATTCATTTCTTCTTTCTCTAAGACTTGTTCTTGGTGTGTATCCACTTATTTTGATGTTTCTTGTTCCTTTTCTTCCTCCTCTTCACAATCTATGTAAAATATTTTCTTCTCAGCACACTTATGACCTTTAGTGTATTTTCTATCACAACTGTAACAAAACCCTTTTTCTCTTTTTTCTTCCAATTTTTGTGTTGTCAACCTTGTAGGTTGTGGAAGTCTAGGGGCAACAACACTTCCATCTTTATAGTTGTGAGCGGTAGGCTTCCTTTTTTCCATAATTTTGCTTTCAATTTTTCTCGCCAACCGGAATGCTTTTTCAAATGAATCAGGTTCCCAAAGGAAAACATCATGTTGGATGTATCCTTTAAAGTCCCAATGAATGCATCAATCCTATGCTCCTCTAGAATATCTTTTACCCTTATATTCAATTTTTGGAGGTCCTCAATATGCTCCACCATTGAAACCCTTTTGTTTGAGATTTATCAATTGGCTAAAAAAGGTGTTGCTTTTTGTATCCTCATAATGTGCTATCATTTTTTCCATAAAAATGGCCAGGTGACAATTTCTTTACTAGAGCAAAGAGATCGATACCATACAAACTGATTGGGTTCCAAATATAAAGTTGTGATGCGTACCTTTTGTGTGTTTTGCACATAATGGAGATCGAAATATTACTCCATCTGCAGTATCCATGTTACGAGATCCTTGCCATAAAACTTCCTCATATTGATATTTAGAACATGGTGGGTCTTCAATCCAACTTTAGAGTCTAAGAAATCATGACTAACATTTATTTTGTTCTCATCATGAGTTTCCTTTGCTACCCTTTTGCCATTAGTAAGCATTTCTTGTAGTAACGTTGTTAAATCTATCTTCAAATATTCCATATTGCCTTTAAGTTTTGCTTCTAAACCATCCATATTAGTTTCCATGCCATCCATCTTAGCTTCCATTCCATTCTTTAAACCATACATCTTAGCTTCAGTTACTTTTTGTGAGAGCGAAATTTGTTGCACTTGGTCTCGCATATTTGATATATCATGTTGCATTTCTTCCCCTTCTTCATGTGTCATAGTAGAGATTTTAGGTTGCTTATTACGTGTTTCCATTTTCTTTCTTTGGTTCATCAATGAATGATAATTATGCTTCAAAATTCCCTTTGAATCACTTCAAACTACTTTCTAAAACTTATGCAAATTAAAAAAAAAAAAACTACACACCTTTTTTGTTTTTCCGCTTTGTATGCGCTCAATCTTGAAACGACTCTAACGCTGTAATTTCGGATCTCCCAGTTCTGCAATTTTATCCTGTGATAGTCCTTTGGTCCTCTTTCCAACCCACAAGTCTGATCACGATTGGATTCTTCAAGAAAGAGTTATGCCCAATATCCTGCGATGACCTAATTATAGACTAGTTCTGTAGAGAGAACTTGTACGATGTGCCACGTGTCAATGTTTCGACCTTCATCTATGAAAACAATATCCAAAACACTACATTCCATCCTCTTTCTATCACTTTTTATGAAATTGAATTCGATGCCTAGAGAGAAGTTTATGACGATTTTCCCAAGGTGACCTGTTTGTGATCAAATTCGAGAGTCTGCAAAAACCATAACTTTCTTAGTTCCTATCTCCGACAACATAGCAAGACAAGATCTAAAATTCAGTCACAACATTCATCACGGTTTTAATTCAAATAGGTTTTAATTTTAGCTTCTGACGCTTTGTAGAAGAAAATTTATAGTGAAGATTCCACAATGACTTGTTTGAAGCAGCAAAGCCCTAGAATCCAAAGCTTTGATTCCAATTGTTATGAAACTAGCTCACAAAATAGAAGAAGGAGATAGATCAATGACTTAAAAAGTAGCCTCTTTGAGCGGGAAACCTCCTTTACATTACACAAATGAATAATTCTTGGATGATACAAATGACAAGACTTCCTTTCTATACATAGGAGTCTAAGGGGTCACAATATAATCAGAGCCAACATAACAATAATAATGTAAGGGCACAACAATAACAATAGTGGGCTTTTATGGGGCACAATAATGACAATATGGGGACAACATGGGCACAACAATAAAAATAAGGGGCTACAATGACAATAAAAATAAGGGAATACACTAGTATTATAGGGACCTAATAGATTCAAGCTATTCATATCGAAAGGATATTTCTCTTTAGCTTTGGTGGAAGAGGCTTGGGACTTCCTAAAAGTGCCTTTGGAGTCTTTTGAATCCTGCTGATCAATTATGATCCCAAGAGACCTTAAGC
This sequence comes from Pinus taeda, assembly GCA_000404065.3. NCBI lineage: Eukaryota > Viridiplantae > Streptophyta > Pinopsida > Pinales > Pinaceae > Pinus > Pinus taeda. The sequence goes on from APFE030598003.1 coordinate 14,654, forward strand.
CCTTTTCAATGGCCATTTCTTCTGCAAAGTTTAAAGCCAAAGTTTCTTTTGTAGTGCACTTGAAAAAAACTGAAATATTAGTAGTCAAGGCAGTGGTATAATCATATTTTGTAATGGAATCATGTGGTTGAACATATGTGGGGAATTTATTCAAGATACGCATAAACCTTTGATTGAAATATTTAACTTTTTCCTTTTCCCCATCTTAAGAATCCTGAGTTCTTTTAATAACATGGCTAAAGTTTTATCATTAGCAAACATTTCTAAGATTAATTGTGTAAAATCCCTCTATTTATGGATTGAATTAGATGGAAGGCTATGGTACCAAACCAAAGCACTACCTTCTAGAGTATATAGAAACAATCTACAACAAAAATCATCAAATAATACCTCTAACATCCAAATATGTAAGTAGAAATTGTCAGTGTGGTCCTCGGCCTTCGCTTTCTTATCAGGATCATACTTTGAGAGCAAATTTTATGGATTCTTAGGCATGTGATGAATATTTTATGGAAGATAAAGAGTCCCTTGGGCCATCCAATCCAATTGTTCATAAACCATGTATTTTTTCTCCTCCTCCTCCTCACTTTCTAATTACGAAGAGCCTTCTCCTTCACCGTTCAAATTATCATTGAAATCAGGATGTTTTTCTTGTCTCAGTTGTTCTTCATCATAGAATGAAAACTCTTGACCATCTCCATTCAGATATTCCTTAATAGATGGAAATTCCCCTTGTTGATGTGTTCTTTCAGTAGGATCAACTAACTCTTCAAGGGTTACAATAACCAAATCTTCTACTGAAGAAACCAATACAGCACTACGAGTTGTTTCTTTCTTTATTAGCTTATGAGGAAGGATAGTAATGATAAGAAGTAATCCAAGAGCTCTTGCAAACTGACAAGTAATAGGACAAATTATCTAGAGTTGATAATAAGTGACTTCAAAATCCTGCTCCAAACCAAGATGAGGGGACTCTCCTCTCTCATGAGTGTGGGTGGGAGTTGAACTCAAATCATTAATTCCTTTCACGAAAGGTTGTATGTTAACATGTGCTGAGCTATGAACCATAAAAAGGAAACCCTCATTCTAGCATCAGAAACTATTGACATTGTTAGATGTTTCCAATAGTACGGGGGTCTCCACAGTATGAAATCCTAATTAAACATCACATCGTTTGGAGTAGGATCCCCAACATGAAAGTATGGATGGTTGTCATTATCTTAAAGATTTTCCTTGGCTGCAATAAATGACACAAGAGAAATGCATCCACTTTTGGGATAAACAAGTATGTTAGCCTTATGATGTATTCAAGTGTAGAGTGTATGATGGTCCTTCACAAAAAGGAAAAGAAAGCCAGTCTTTGAAATAAATGTAATAGTACTATCCTAGAAAGGACACATGTAAAGATTTTAAATAATCGTTAATAATCTTGTGAAATAGTTCATTTTCCATTTTCATTAATATGAATTAACATAAGCATACACCATAAACAATGAAAGAATAGTCCCATAATCATTTATGACATATGCATGAAAAATGTGTCGGCTCCAAGAGCTTCGAATTATGAAGTGAAAGTTCCCAATATACACCATTACAACGATACAACACTTGTTCCAACAGTGGAACTTTAAGCCACTACTTGCTTCTGAAAAGCCTATTCTTCTCTCCTATGCCTAGCTTGAGAAGCCAAGGTGAAAATTCATTTGCTTGAGCTATGAGGGTGTATATATAAAAAATGAGGTGACTATTCACCTTCCTTTCGACTCTTGAGCTCCCCTCATGAATATTAAGCTTCCACGTGAATTTTCAAACTGCTAAGAGACCTTTGGAATTCTACATGACTTTTCAAATTCTTTGGGTGAACTTTGGAATTGCACACACTTTAAATTTCTCATTTTCTTGAAAATTACATAATTACATCCACAAATGATGTGGCAATATGATGGCTCATATGACTCTTGAGATAACACTTTGACAAGACATGACTTGGCACTAACGGCATGAAATTTATAATGATGAATGTCAATCTTCTCCTCTTGTTGTTATCTTTGTATCTTCATGATAGATGTTGCATGTTCTTTCCCTTCCTCCTCAAAAAGGCTTGAAGATAATATGTCTTCTATGTGATCTGGATCTTCAAACTTCTATTGTGATCTAGTATCCCTTCATCTTCTTGTTTAGTGATCATATTGTCTTCGTGGCTTCATGAATGTCTTCTTGCATAATATCCTTGTCACCCTTCTTGGACATCATCCTATCATGTCAAGAAATAATACCTATTGATGAAATTCACTCATGAAAAGATGACATCAGGCCAGAAATATCCTATTTTAACCTTCATTATGCAATTCACTGATCAACCCAGAACTGAGTACTAGACAGAGGATAAGGCTCAAAAATTGTGTAGTGCACAATTTCAGGAGACAAGAGTTAGGGACTAATGATAGTGACTATGCAATGCACAGTAGCTGGAGGCATGAGAAGCAAGATTACGCAGTTGAGGGAAACAAAGACATAGTGAGGTAGGATTTCCCATAATGATTGCACAATGCACATTTCAAGAGAGAGATTGGGCCATTGGATTGTATAGTTGCATAGTTCAAAGAGACAAGGAGACACACTATTGACTGAAACTACACAGTGCGTAGTGGGAGGTTATTTGGGAGGCAAGATTGCGCAATTCTGTGAGACAGGAGGCAACATTGAGCATTGTGACTGTGCAATGTGTAGTCTTTGGAGGCAGTGACTGCATATTTTACGGTTCAAGGAGGTAGTGGGTGCTTATTGAAGCTTGCAACTATGCAATGTGCAGTTCAGGAAGGCAGAGTGAGGCAGGGTTGGTAGAGCAAGGAATTCTTTGGAATTTGACTAAGTGTGGGATCAATGAGGCAAAAATGAAACTAGGATAGGTCTTGAACATGATCACATACTTAGAATGACCAATGACACAACAATGAACACTTAATACCCAAAATCAACATGAACCCATTGAAACAATAACAAAACAACACTTACCTCCAAGTGTGATACTTAAGATACACTTTGTGACAAATGTGACGCCACCAAAAAAAAAAGTGCATAAAAATTTGGGAATTAGTCTAGTACATGTTTCCATGATAGATAGGACTCATTAATACCAAAGATTCCTCTTAAATATGTGTTATAACTCCCTTTCACAATGTGTGAGACTTCCCTTACCAAGAGACAACACTTAAGTTTTCTTCACAAAGGGACTAGGGAACTTAAACGACAAATTTGGAATGCCTTTTACACCTAGAAATGACAACTCACAAAGTTAAAGTAGGC
>APFE030598004.1:0-20780 GCA_000404065.3 Pinus taeda
TCATTGATCCAAGGTGGCTCAAACAAATGTGAAGTACATCTGCTCCACAAAACTTTCATTTTTACCTATTTGAAAAGCTATCAACAACAACTGGATGGCCTAAACTCCTGCTTTAACAAAAGAAATAGATTTTCACATCTTGTGAACACCTCCATGTCTTACATCTCCATACAAATGATGGACTAGATAACAAGCCCACAAAAAATGTCTTTAAACAAATGACCCTTCAGGTCAAGCATGTAGAAAAATACCATTACGACTCTTTTTCAAAAGATGAAAGACTTCATCATTATCTCCATTTGGAGACCAAGTTAACTTCTTCCAAGTTAACATGGCATCACATGCATGTCAAAGCAATCAGCCCTGCAAGTTAATTACACGTACATGTTCAAAAACAAGGAAATCATCAATATCCCTGTGTTCATGCATCTCTTGCTCATGCATGCATTTCATACTTCAACTTTCACTTAAGCACATTGCACTTTCGAAGCTGAAATGAAATATAATGTAGATGCATCAATAGACATGCAATCTTAATCGGATAAGAACTCTAACAGTTTCTTACCAATCCTTTCAAAGGTACTACCTTTGTCTGCACATCAACATCATCATGTGAACCATCCTAAGACACATTATTCATGGAATCTTCCTTTCCATTTATGCCATCTTCTTTTTCCACTTTCTTCAGCTTTTGTGGAAGCATTACTGGATTCAGAGTCCAACATTTTGCAGCAAGATTTCCTTGCTTATGGCAGTAAGTGCACTGCATGTGCATCCTCTTGACAACATGATTTGCCTTGTCTAATGGACCTTTGGCTTCTTGCTTCTTTTCCTTTAAAAGTTTCTTGTATGTGGACATTCTCTTCCAACATCTAGAAACATTATGGTTATCCAACCCACAAAAGGAATGTGCAATTCTTTTCCTATACATATGTGGAAATTTAACATGCTTTGCACAATCAAAAGGAAAATGTTTAGAACTAGATTTATACCTTTCTCTTTCTCCTTTATTGCCTTCATGAGGAGTTGAATCAAATGAAGAAGTGGCTCCCTTTGGAACACCATCAATCTCTTCAAGGCTGTTAGAGTCTCCCCAACTCTCTGGTTCAAGTGTGTGCTCCTGAACACCTGCATCTTGCAAATGATGTTTCAAGCTATTTCATTCCTCCTGAATACAATATTCACGCTCTGTAATGCAACTCCCTCTTGGAGTTGTTTCAATGGCCTTCATAGCCTCTTTGGAACTCTCTCCATAATACTATCCATAGCCAAGACCCAAATACTTAGGTCTTTCCTCAAACATTATTGGCTCAGAAATACCTTGTGGATGTCTACCCAAGCCTTTTCTTTCATAGCCCATCTTGGACATTAGATTGGAACCTATGCCTCTAGTATGTTTTTCAAAAGAACCAATATAAGAATCCTTGGAGGAATTTGAAGACAAACTTGAATGGTTTACCTCTTCTTCAAGCTGATATTTGACTAAGGATTCTTAGGGAGCAAGGAGCTGTGTCTCCAACTCATGCATCCTTTTTAGGTTCATATTTGAAATATGAAGTTGCCTCTCCATTTCTTGCAATTTGTCAGAAAGCAACTGCTTCTATTTCTTCATGGAATTCAACTACTCTCTAATTTTGTTGCTCTTCCTTCCATCCTCATACTTTTATCTCACCATATCCATCATGGTGTGAAATTCTTGCTTCATTTCTTCATCAAAGAATCTTGTGAAGAAAGCAGAATTTAAAGACCCACCTGTAGAAGTTGTCATTATTCGAATGAAAAAATAAATTCAACAAGATAAATAAAGAGCTTATTCAGCAACCTTTTGCAACAAACCTCTTATGCTCCAAGGATTGCCTTGAGGTGATTTGGGATAAGAAGGGTGCATTTAGCTCTCCTTCCTTCTTTTCCTTCTTGGACTGAGCTATCAATAGCTTTCCCTTCACCTCTACAAACTCAAACAATAGTTAGTCTGCAACAAGCATACAATCAATCAGACAATCAATCCTTGACTGGCCAAACACCTTCCAGACAAGCAATCCTTGCTCTGTCAATCAAGCATTCTAATATAACATTCTTTCAAGGTGAGGTTAACCAAACTAAAGATTGGATACCACCTGATCTGAAAATGGGGAACTTAGGCTTCCTATCTAACTTACAAGAACCTCTCCCACTTCCAAAACTTTAAATATTCCCAAGTCTTTATGATTAACCAATGCAAAATTAAATATGTGCTTGAACAGAAGGTGTATGCTGGTGTTGTTTATTAAAATTGTTTATGTGTGTAATTTAATGTGCTCAAAATGATATATAGACATATATAACAGTAAATAAAGTAGCAGAGGCAATGCAACAATAAAGCACACACAAAACAACAATATTAATTAGGATTTCACCCAAAAATCTTGGGCTATGTCTTCGTGAGCTCTAGTCAACTCAACTAGGTTCTCTAAGATTATGGTATCAGTCCTTTTTACAAGCTCTTAGCTCAAATCCTATTGTTTTACACAGAAACAATGGGTTTAGACACCATTTATCCCCTGGCTCTTGAAGCTCTCTTCTTTGTCTCTAGCTCTTGGCTCTTAGCTCTGGCTCTCTGGCTTTGCCTTTTCGGCTCTGGGTCTGGGTCTGGCTCTTCAGCTCTAGCTTCTTTGGCTTTCTATCAGTTTATAGCTCTCTGGCTTTTCACTTGACTTCCAAGTGACTCCCTCGACTGCTCTCTTTGCTTCTGCGCTGCCTCTTTTGGCTTAGCTTCCTGCTTTGGCTTAGCTTATTCTTTGTTTTAGCAACAACCCCCAACAACCAACCTCTGTCTTTGACATTCATGGCTTTTAAGACAATCGACGCTTGTTTGTTCATTTTACTTCTCGGCTCTCTTCTAGTCTCGGTCCACTCAAATCCCCTCTCTCAGCATTACCAATCATTGCTAAACACCTTCAAGGATGGTGGCCACCTGTTCTGTAATAGAAGGGGCCATCGAGCCTTTGAAATCCCCAAAATTAGCATTCTCAGCTTACACAGGAAAACACACTAAAAAAGGAAAAATCCGCAGAAACTATGTTTATCGGACTTCAAATATTCATAAATCTGTACTATATTTCTATTGGGTCCGCCTCTTAATCGCTATTGCAAGTCACAACTGCCCATGTTTCATGGTTTCCCGTGTGTTTTAACAATACATTAAAACATTGAAAAATCTCGTAAAATTCCTTTAGGCGGACTTGAAATATTATATATGTGCGATGCGATGAAACTGGACCCTTCAAAAGGGGAAATCGCATCGGGCCAGGGAAAAAGAGCGGATTTAAGTGAAAAAGGGAAGCCACCCCCAATCGTCGATCCCTGACATATTGAGTTGGAGGCAGCTATGCAATATAACATAAGGACCAGGCCATGTGATACTGCGTTCATTGAAATCGGCAGATCAGCATCACCGAAATCCGCTCTTTTGCCCTGGTCTGATGCGATTTCCCCTTTTGAAGTGTCCGGTTTCATCACATTGCACATATATAATATTTAAAGACTGCCTAAAGGCATTTCATAAACCCTTTCAAGTTTGGTTTCATTGCCTTGCACATATATATGTAGCCCTGCTTCTTTGTACTGCTCTGATGTGATATTTCCATCTGATTTAACGCAATCGCACATCACACATACCTGGGGTTCTGTGCATATGGCATGGCCTTTGCCGATGTCAATCCACCAATTTCGGTGATCGCAACGTCGCTCGACCCGGGGATCCCGCCTTAAGCCCCATGCTATCGACCGATGTCGATCCACTAATTTCGGCAATCTCAGTATCGCACGACCTGATCCTTATGTTATATCGCATAGCTACCTCCAACCCGATATTTTGGGGATCAGTGATCAAGGGTGGCTTCCCTTTTTCACTTAAATCCACTCTTTTTCGCTGATTAGATGTGATTTCCCCTATTGAAGGGCTTTTTTCCTTTTTAAAGGATTTTGCCTCTTTTTCTAAGGAGCAAAGGGCATCTTCTTTGAGCAATAACTTCTGCATCCTAAGTCCATTTTTGCCCATTCAAGTTGCGTTGGATTTAGAATGAAGAGATCCTTAGAATGAGACTATTTCCAAGAGCAGCCTACGACTTTCATTTTCCTCTGGTTTACAAAGTATTTGTGCCTTTTGACACCTTTTACCTCTTATATGAAGTCTTTTAGACTTAGAGGTTTATCCAAGATCCAATTTTGGATCAAGAGGAGCTGCAGTTTCTCTCATGTGTTGTAATGGTGGTGATGTAGTAGTTCTCTTTAAATTGACCACTAAGGAAATGACCTTGTACTTTGTACTTGTTGATGCATAATTTGTTAATGTTATTCTAGTGTTGTTTACCATAATGAATATGGCCCTATTTTCTTTTCATCTGTCTTCTCTTTTATAATTTCTCTATTTTCCCTTTAAAGGTTTTGTTAATATCTTTATCATTATTTTTAAATTGATTTTTAGCTCACAAATATCTAAGCAACTTGTCTTGAAATAAAATTTAATGGATGTTTTTTTTTAAACTCTTACGCCACTTGTGAGGTGGATTATCATGTTCATTGTCAAGATAGCAGTATAATGGGGCATCAACCTTTGCATAATTTCTCATGACTTTCAACCATTAAGAATTAGCTAAAGGAAAAAGAGAAATTAACTCTCTTTGACATATCTAATTGGTCCCAGGCTTTGAGATACTGGTTGGGCCTGAAATTTGATGAGCCTCCACCTTCCTTGTGTCTCTCCACTCTTTTCTCACTTCTCTTCTCAATGGTTTTATGCCTCAAAACATCAGGATGCCAAATCCGTGGATGGAATCCTTCATGATTTTCTATCAAAGTTTGTTGTAATCACCAACTACAATTCTCCCACTATCTCAATGATCTACAATCTGGAAAGTATGGCCTCCTCATGGTCTGTTGGCTACTTATGCACAAAAGCATATTGAAAGCTAATAAGAGGTATAAAATTCCCAAGTCGGTGTTTCTTGTGTAAAAAATAAGATGATTCTCATAGACACCTATTTCTGGAATGTTCTTTTACAACACACGTTTAGTGAAAACATATTTTCAGGAGTATTCCATAGATTCCACATGCCAACAAACATGAGCCATGTATTCACTAAGTAAACTAGATTATATAGGGGGTCCTTAGAAACTAAACAACTTTTTAAATGGATCTGGAAAGCCTTGTTAATAAATTTATTATGGCAGTTATGGCTAGCCAACAACAAAATTATATTCAATCAATGTTTCAAAGCTTTGAATTCAGTGATAAATAAAGCCAAAAGTCTCATGATGGAAACACTTTGGACAAAGAACTTATCCTTTCAAAACAAGCAACCTCATGGAAGGGAAGAAATGGAATGGATGGGAAAATATAAAGAATTCTCAATGATTGCAAGACTTAAGATGCATTCGTCGCCCTTTAGTTGGCAAATCAAACTTAGGGAGAAAGAATTTGAAAAGTGGCAAAAAAGGAAGAGATAACATATTATTTTCTTTTGTGAAACATCAAAAGGTAACCTAGGATTAGATGGAGAAAAAGGGGTCATCTCTATCTCGGATGGAAAACAAGAATTAACTTATGCCTAGGGGTGCTCAAAATTACAACAAACAGCTAAGTTGAAGTGTATTCTCTATACCATGGTTTAAATATCGCCAACTTGGGAATGCAAGAATTGCTAATCATTGGAGACTCCAAGGTAGTCATAAAATATTTAACACATCAAGAGCTTCCGGTTAGCCTCAATATTCTCTATAATCAAAAACCTCACTCAAAAGTTAGTCAAAATCTATTATTTCATGTCTTAGGGGAGCAGAATGGAAATGCAAATGGTTTGGCCAATGAATTCTCTGATTTTTCTCGAGGAATTTTGAAAGAAAAAAGATGGGGTTACGTATTCTTCCATTGTCCCCTAAGTTCAACCTTCAAGATCACATGTTATGGTGTTTTATTCAGCATATAAGAAAAGAAACTTTTTTCAGACGTCACATCCAAACCAAATTTAAGGCATTTGGAGGAAAGAAAAAGAGGAGGATATTAGGAGCAGTCCAAGGATCCAATGGAAGTAGATGTACCTTTTATCAACCTAGAGACAAATCTGCAACAACAAAGTTTTGACAAAGTTATGTAAATTAATATGTACTTTGAATGCTTTTCACAAGCAATATACCTGCAACACCAGTGTTTCTGTAATAGCGACAAGATTGGAAAATCATTTAAAAGTTTTAGAAGATAGGAACATAAGGCCTTGTCCATTCTTGTTTGGTATTGAGAGATTTTCATTATACCAACTGTACAAATCTCCCAATGGAATACATAAAGGATTTTCATTTTTTAAGAATATTTTCTTTATGCATGGATAAAGAAATGCTCTTGGAAGTCTTCAAAGTACCAACTCTACAACTTTGTCAATGTACCAAGCATACAAAATTGGCAATGCAAAAGACAACAAATTTCTAATATGTTTGATTACATATTAACTTCTTGTCAGTTTAACAACTATTTATAACTGCCAACGCAAAAAGGAAAATTTCTCATATGTTTTATTAGACACTAACTGTCTTGGAGATGTAGAAAGTACCAACTACATAACTCTATCAAAAGCATCAACTATTCAAAATTGTCCATTATTGAAACAAGTTTCTAATTTCTTATTACCGGCTCCATGGTTATTAGTGATGTTAAAATTCCTCATGGTTATTGATGATGTTAAGGGTTTTCAAAATACCAACTTCATTCTCATTGTGGCTTAGAAAGTCCTTAAAATACAGACTACATAGATTTCTTAATAGAAAAATCAACACAAATTTAATGTTATATTATGGGCTTAAATATAAAGGTCACACTTTTTTTATTTTTTATCATACACTTAATCATAATGTTATGTTGATTAACTATATTAAATTAACAATTATATAACAAATTTATAGTGTATTGTTATGAAAGTAAATATGATTTTTTCTTAAGACTTTTTTCTATAATTAAAACTTAATTTTAAAAATTTTCATCATAGTGTTTATTTTATTTGTAAAAATTAAACTAGCATCTTAAAGTTATGTTCAATATAGAAAGAATATATATATTTTTATGCCAATAAGTTCAGAGTTTATTTTTTGTTTGATGCATTGGTCTTTTAATTATAATTAAAACTTATTTTTAAAAATTTTATATTGTGTTTTTTTAGCTTAAACGTTATGTCCAAATGGAAGAATATAATAAAGAAAGAATTTTATAAGCTGCTAAATATTCCTAATTAAAATAATTAGCAAAATATTGAAAAATTTATATTAAAAATAAATTTTATAATTTTTTCAAAAATTTACTATCTCAAGAAAATTAGAAAAGAAAATATTATATATATATATATATAATAATATATATATTAATATATATATTATATATATATGTATATATTTGAAATAAGTAATAAAAAAATAAAATAGATATAAAATATATATTTCAAATTTCACTACGAACTTAAACAAAGTGACCATTATTCACAATTTATTATGAATATTTCTGACATTTCTTGCTTATAAATCACTCTACACAACACTTTTATTTCCTATGACTTTATATAAAAATAAAATATTTCTATACAAAAATAACACTTCAATAAATAAAATTGCAAATTTGTTTTATTTATATCTTCTATGAATAAAATTGCAAATTTGTTTTATTTATATGTTCTATGTTACACATTTTTATGCTCCCGCTTTATGACTTTCTCTTTGCAACATATGGTGCAGGTGTTAGTTAATTTTAGGTACACTCATTGTCTTCCCCACTCTTAGTCACCGGACATTTTTTTTCAAAATTAAAAAAAAAAAAATATTGGATTTTACAGGAAATTGGATTTCAAAGTAAAATATTAATTTATATTATAAATTTTAATTTTTATTAATAGGGTGAGTGTATGTTAATAATTAGTTTGAATTTTAATTTTTAAAAAAATAATATTTTAAAATTGGGTAAAAACTTTTAAATTAAAAATTAATATTATTTGAATATTAATTTTATTTTTTCAATAAAATTTGAATTCCTTCATCAAATTTCTAAAAAATATTGTTGTTTTACACTTTAATTTTGAGTAAAAAGAAATTGTAATTGCACGTGGCTTAACTGTCAAATATTTTCTAAATAAAAAACATTGTTAACTATAATTAAAAATAAAAGTGAATATCAATAATCTTATTCTCACTATGCTCATTAAGTTTGTTGTTGATATTATAATTCAAAAGTTGTGTTGAGAAAATTTCACTCACTTCAACTACAAATAACATATTTTGATGTTAATGTGAAACAACGGAATTTTATATCAATTTTTAAAGGATAAAAGTTCAAAAAATATTCAAATAAACAAAGAACATCTATTGTATGGAGAGGTGCATTTTATAGTGCAATATGAAGGAGATGAGTATCAAGTTGACATGTGTACTTTTTAAAATAAAATGGAATCATTTCTAAATAAAAAAAAATAAGCCATAATTAAAGAAAAAATCAATATATCTATTCAATTTAATTTATTAATTAAAGATTATAAAATATCAATAATCCTACTCGATTGGTTTGTTGTAGACATTACAACTCAAAAGATGTGGTAAAAATATTTTACTATCACTCTCAACCATAAATAATATATTTAGATGTTAGTGTGAAAGTACATAGTTCTATATGAGCTTAAAAATAAATAAGCATACATATATAGAGAGAAAGATATTTGTTATACTTTAAAAAAAAAATTAAGATCTAGGTAAACTATTTAAATATCCATACTAACTTATGTGTATGTGCATGGGCACCCCCACTAAAGAAAATATTTCAACGAATAAAAGAGGAAAAAAAATTGAAATGTAAAAAAAAAACAATTATTTCCTACATAGAATATAAGGGAGGAATGTAATTCATTCCACTCTGTAATATAATTATTAATATATTTAAAAATATTAATAAAAAAATAAAAAGATGTGTTATAAATAAAATATTTTAATAAAAAAATGACTAAAATATTTCAAGTAGTCTTACTATTCTACATTTTAGATTTCTTTTACGTATATTTTATAGCCATTTGAAATCTAGTAAAGATATGTTGGAATTCTAAGTTAAGTTGTATGGTTTACACAATCCAAGTGTCCACTAGATTTTCCAGGAGTTAAATCCATTTATACATTGAAAAATACAATTTAAACATTAAAAAATTTGTATTGCATTCTAAAGTAAATTCAAACCTCAAGAGATTTAATCCCTTTGGAGGCTTGAAAGATCCATGGCTAAAATGAATCTATATTGGTGAATATGGAAACTATTTTCGCATGGATAATATATCAACTATTTTCTATATTTCCTAACAAATCTGTTGTCACAAAATCATGCACTAAGGGCTGCTACTTAATATGATCTCATGCAACTGTTTCAAACCAGGCTTTAGACTAAGGTTTAGCCTCCTTAGTCAGAGAGGGCTCTCTCACAGATCTTTGATATGCTTTAAAGGACAAGAAAGATGGCTAACTCTTTAAAAGGTGAATAAAGTTTAAGCTGGTTGGAACAACAAAGATGAGGCTTCTCCCATTGGGCTCATGGAGTCATACATTCCTACAGTAAACAAGCAGCTACTGAATCATAGAAACCAAGGCATATAATGTCTCACTATTCAAAACATCTACCAAGAAGGACATCAACTCAACAAAACATACACAGGAAGTATGAGCATCAATGATGAATTCAGAGTGATTGCATGTTTAGTGAACTGTAAAACAAGATGAATAAAACCAAACCACATACATTCTGAACATTTGAGACACAAGATGAATCTTGGGAAGAAACAATATGCTTTCTATTACTGTGCAAAAAAAACTTTACATAAACCAATATGAAAAACTCTGTCTTTTTGATAAAAATCTCCAACCCTTTTTACATCAGAGTTTTTTCTATATATAGGAAACAAAACTAAACTACCTTGAGTCTCCTCCTCCAGCATGAGGGGAGCTCGAAATCCTATCATTAACTACCTTATCCATATTTAAACTAACTTATTAAATACAGAGGTATTGTGCTTTTAATACATAGAGTCCTATTCTTGATCAAACTCTACTTCCATCTCCTCGTGTGCATGATTCTCTCCTGATCTTTGACACCTGTGCCTTTCCTGTAGTGGCTGAAATATATTTGAGGAGCATTCACTGAACTGGCTGCCTTGGATTCCAACTGTGTTGCTGACTCAACCTTTGATGAAGATATATCCTCTTTTTTCACGGTCCCTGCTTTAATCCATGTTTATTTTCCAACAAAACGTGCTCGAAGCTGTACAATAACCTTAATGACCATGCATAACACCATATGGCTGATAATCTGGACGCTTTGTGGACACTACCAGGTGTTCAACCCAAAATTCTGGTAACCCTACCAGAAACCCTAATTTTTCGGTCATAAAGACACTTTATGAAGACTTTAATAAAAACAAAAATGTTTCACCTTTATGCTAAAAGGTTTACATCTGTCATTCTTTGAATGGATTTGGCAACCATTTATGATTTCCTTCCTATCCTCAAAGCCTTTCTTCACAAAATTTGATGACCTAAGCATCACTTTTGAATTTTCTTTTAAAAACAGTCACCTACAGCAGTTTAGTAGCGCGCTACGAAACTGCTGTTCTTTGCAAAATTACAGTCTTCAACCTTGGTTCCAAAATTACCAATTTGTCTTCCTTTTATACATGCCTCAAAAATTAATTAACTTAAGAAAAATAAACAAAACTTGGAGCAACATCTGACCTAAAACATTTTCAATTTATTTAGCAGCTAACTTGCCTAACTGAGCTTTTAGCTTTGCAAGTTCATTCTCCATGCCTGCAATCTCTGATACTGTCTTTTCTAAATCAGCGATTTCTTTATCAGCTGCTTCCCATTTCTCCTTTGTAGATGAGGTTTTATCTTTCTTGACAATAGGAGATTTTTCCTTCATATCTTTCTTTTTGCTCTCCTTTGTTTTTTCTGCCTGAGCTATATGCTTTCCCATTTGTTTGGCCTGTTCTCTGGTATAAATTATTCTTTTGGTTTCCTCTGCTTTCTCTGCCTTCTCTGCCTTAGGCAATTGTCTGGTTTCTTTTGTTGTCGTTACCTTGGCAGTTACCTCATCTTTATGGACTTGCTCTGCTGCTTGGATTTGTCTCCTGGTGATTGGTCTTCGGGGTTTGACCATGAATTCCTTACCAGCCTCCTCAAACCTTAGCCTTTTTTAGGCTTTTGATTTTTTGGAGCTATCAGGGGATGACTGGGTTAGATCAATTGGCATAGGCTCCACCTGCACTGATGTGGCTTGTTCAAAGTCAATTGCCTCCAACAAATCCTTTAGACTAGCCTTTGACATAGGGCTGTCTTCCACTGCTACTGATTTTCCTTTTTCTCTGCTTAGCTAGCTTCTAGTTCTGATTCTTGTTACTTGTGCAATTTCACTTGGCTTTGATGCATCTTTCTGATGTTTAATTTTCTCCTTGGATGTTTTGGGTGTCTCTTTTATGACCACAGGTTTCCCTGATTTTCTTGGCTTAGTATTGGGTTTCTTTCGGTCTTTAACCTCCTTCTTAAGCTCAGCCAATGTAGGTTCTTGAATTTTTCTTTCTTTATCCCTGTCTGGCAATGGGGTAAGACCTGTTTTGCTTTGGAAACTAGACATAAAAATGAAAGAGTCCCAATCCCTACCGATTTTATGCAAGCTATCTAACACCAACAACTTAATTAAACCATGGTGGAAAAGAGAAGTTTCATAATTATCCTTTTTGAATTGAACTTTGTCGCACATTTTACCAAGACTTCTGAATAAATAAAAAGGGATGTCTATTGACGCCTTCCCTGTGAAATGTAGCAAGAGTTTGAAGTGATAAGAGTAAACTTTGGTGTACCTTCCCTCACATGTGAGGTATTTCTGGATGGCTGTGAGGAGCAGAGCATAATGTTCTTTTATATAATTCCTAGGTACTGCTTTAGTGAGGTCCTCGTTTGCATATTGATCCTTCAGAAACTCCTTACATGGAGTCATGTCAAACTTAAAATTCTTGAACCATTCTTGTCCACTTCTTGGAATTTCGGTGACAACAGAAATGGCTTGCGGGGACACAGGGAACTCTAGCAATGCAACCTTAGAATTTAAGCCAGTGAAATTTAATGCGAAGGCTTTAGTTACCTCTGTGTGTCCACCCTTTAATTTTTCACAGAACCTCCAGCACCCAGCCTCTTTAAAAGCTCGTGCTACCCCTTCATCTTTGAGTGTAAGATCAAGTCCTTCTGGCTCGGTTCTCAGACATCTTCCGGATCTATGCTCTCTTTTCTCCATCTCGCTCAAAATATCTTTACACAAAGAACTTAATTAGCAACTTCAATTTACACAACAGCTTCGGCTTTGGAATGCAGGCTCGCTTGCAATGATCCCTTTTTAAATGAAAACTCGGGCTTCTTTGCGTTTTTTCAAACGTTCGTCATAGAACAGGCACGTTAATGCATCATGAATAAACATTATGACACTACCATACCTCATAAGATTTCTTAAAATAATTGTCATGTGCGTGATCCGAATCTGATTGGCGGAATGAAATCTATCATGACCTGGGAGGACACGGACTGACAAAATATGACGGTCTAATGATCCCTCCCGAGGATTTGACATTTCAGAAAATATGCTGCAAAAAACCCCGAATCCCTGATTTCGTAGCGCAGACAATTATGAAATGACACCCCGCGCTACGAAATGGCTGCTCAATGATATGCTGCGGAAAGGTGGAAAAATGATTGCGCAGCTAAATTAGCCAATCAGATCGCGCTGCGAAACTGCGCAAAATCAGAATGATGCAATCAAGACAAGACATGCTTTAACTATAATGAGGGAGGGTATCTAACGGTTTTTTACAAGGACTTACATCAATACCTTTAGAAAAACTAACTTCAAAGTGACACACCTAAAAACCTATTGACTTAAACCAAATTTTTTTATATGAATCTTTGGACATAGGTGAATTGTGGTTTTAAGTGATAACATCTGCCATGACATTATTTTCCCTGTATGTATGAAGAACTTGTACATCGTCATATTGCTCATGTAGTTGGTGGATTTTCCTTTGCTGCAATTCTCAATGAAGAGCCCTTAAGTCATCTCTTCCATTAAAACAGTCCACAAGGACTTTTGAATCCCCATACAATCTGAATACTTTGACCTGCTTCCAAAGGGAAATCCTCATGGAACAACACATAGCAAGATGTTCATCTTTAAGATTTGTGCCTTGGACAATACCTAGTTTGCATTTAATCATCAGATAATGTGGGAAAAAAATGACTATACCCACACCACAAATATCCCTTTGATTGACTCCATCAAGTAATTCCCATACTATACCAGTTGTTAGCTCCACATCTATGATAAGTCTACTCTTCTTCCCTTTTCGTAGTTTAACTTGCTCAAGATAAGACAATGTTGTATTATGTGTAATAACTTCAAAGAAAACCACAATATTCAAACAAACAACGGTTTTTCCCTAGCCAAATTCCCCACAATTCAAAGATCAGAAGGAATATAAGGGAAGAGGAAATAAACCTTTGATTCCAATACCAAAGACACACTTCAACCAAGCTACCATTCCACCAGCCATCAAGGTCAAACAACAAAATTTTTCCTTCCAAATAGATATTACAAAAGGAAAATGAATAAATAAATGAGAAATATACTCCTTATTCATCCAACATAGAACACAAAATCCAAGACCTAACCATTCTCACTTAACAAGAATATCCCAATTCAATATTTTTCCTTCGAGTAACAACCAAAGGAACAACCTACACTTAAGGGGGCCTTATCCCTTCCAAACTAATCTGTGCCACCATTTTGAAGAAGTAAGAGGACTAACTTGAATTAGTGCATCATATCTAGATCTAGTTGTTATAATTCCACACTGTTTATTATTAGACCACCTGATGATGTATTCCTTGTCCCAGTTAATTACGATATCAACTTAAGCCAAATTCAATACAAAAGAGCTCCATTCGCTTGCAAAAACATGAGAAAGGCCTAACTATTGAGCTGAAAGCCACTCTTGACTATTTGAATATGCACCTACCTGCCTAACAACATCAACAATAGTAATATAACTCGAATGATTTGAAAAACACCCCATCCTATCAAAGAGTTTATGACAACCATTGCATCCTAACCACGGGTCACAACCAAGAAGCACTTTAGCCTCATTCCCAATCTTCCACACATTCCATTTCTCCAAATATTGTAGATCACTTGCCAAATTCCTCCAAATCATAGAACCTTCCCTAGTCACTTTAGACTCTTTCCTGATACAATCTACAACTGACGTGGATTTCAAATATTTCACCCTCATTACCATACTCCATAAACTGTTGTGAAAAAGCATATACAAAAAACTCTTGGTTGTAAGAGCTAATCCAAATTTCTCCGTATTTCATAAGCCCCAACCACCAAAAGACTTCGAAATTTCCAGATTTTTCTAAGGAACAAGTGTCATTCCTCTCCACTACTTCTTTGCATTCAAAGAAAATGAATACTTAAATTTTTTATAGCACCTAAAATACTTTTAGGATTTTTTTTTTTAAAGTCAACTAGAAGACCAAGATTCCTTACAAGATTGATTTGATTAAGATCAAACAAAATTATAATGAAATCCATGTTGTACATGGTGTTTTCCTTAGTTACAATAAGATGTTATTGATGTCAAAGGGTTTTCTGAGACATCAACAATATTATTCATGATGACTAAGGAAGTAGAAATACTCTCTTTGAAGCAGTATGACAACTAGGTCTCTTGCAAGACCTCATCAAATGAAGTTAAAGGAACTTGAAGTTATTTGAGTTTTTGATGCAATTATGGTTCCCTAATGATCTTATAAACGACATGGTTGTGTATTTCTCATCCATACCTTTCCAACAATATATCTTGCTTTGAAAAACTCCCCCGCTTGAGAAGTTATGACTATGTGAAAATTTAGTATTAATCATGGGTTGAATACCATAGGGAAAAACCCAGAATTATGATATGTTAAAAGGGGCACAACTTTCATATAGATGCACCATTCAAAAATCGGGTCAATGGTGGATGGAGACCCTACATACATAATGTATAACCAGTTAAACATCGAGCATCTTGACCTAATCCAATGGAACAGGTAAATCCATGTTAGATTCAATGATGGATTCTTGTCGAACTTGCTCGCCAGTTAACCAAAAGCAACCTTGCCATACTGGCCAACTGCATGATGACACACTTCATAGTTCAATTCGACAGGGGTAAACTAGTCATTGTATGACATGTGGCAGAAGTGGATTAGAATATTCGACATAAACAACTAACGTCATCATGGTGAAGTGACATCACATGGTACTGCCACATGGCAGGAAAATATGAGGTGTTATGACTAGTCAATTAGCCCAAATATTGGTGCCACATGGAACCTATCTCAGGTTGACACACGACATGATGATATCATGCTGACATCAACTCACAAATGACCATGGACCCCCCTACAACTAGGTCACATGTAAAGGGCGGAGAGCTTCACTTTAGGTCGACTTGGTTTAAAATTAGTTCAAGCCCCAAGTTCTATGGTTGGCCCGCCTAGCCCCTGGGTCTACATAAAACAATATAAATACATATGTATGAGAACCAACTTGAACATGAATGAATTAATTATCAATACAAATATGAATAACTTTGGTGTCTAGTCTATTAGTGTGAATGGATTGTGATCTGGGTTCGAGCCGAGAATATATATTTATTACTGAGTAAGTCTAGAAGGGGTCGCGTCTTCTAGTTTTTGTCAAGCCAAAAAGGGCCTCACTCCTGGCATTGGTTTGAGCCCGAAAGGGCCATTCTCTTGGAATTATTATTGGTTCGAGGTCGAAAGGCCTCGCTCTTAGTATTGGTTTGAGGCGGGAAGGGACACACTCTTAGTTTTAGTATTGATTCAAGACTGAAAGGGCCTCACTCTTGGTATTGGTTTGAAATCGAAAGGGTCATGCTCTTGGTTTCAGTATTGGTTCAAGGTCGAAAGGGCCACACTCGAAAGGGGTTAAAAGGTTCCACTCAAGAAAGGAAATCACTAATGAGTCAACAAGGAAAGGGTGAAGGGCAAGAGGACTCGAGAGGGTGAGGGAGACCATATAGGTTGGCTAGAGTAGGGGCCTAGGTCATATGATAGGAATGAGAGGCATCCCTAAAAACCAAAGAATAAAACGAGAGGAGAGGCCCAAGCACTTCCAAGAAAATGTTAATGAAGTAAAGCAAATACGAGCCAAAGAAAACAAAGAAATAAATTGTAGGAGGTAATATTGAACACAGATCAAAATAATGGAGAAAAGTACCTGAATCCAACCACAAGGGAATGAGTGGATACTACAAGCTAAGGGACAAATTAATCCACAATTTGAGCCACTCCAAAACTAGTTGGCCACCCCGAAAATGAGTTCCCACCACCCCTAGTTCTCACATAATAGACACTCTCAATTCTCTTGCCACCACCACTTCCTTACAAACACAAACACATTATTAATTAAAGTTCATCGGGGAGGCTAAGTTAGGGGTACATGGTCCTACATCCTAAGCAAATATAGAAAAAACATATGGAAACAATAAGGTGGACTGAAGGATGGCAAGTTTCCGTAGTGACAAAAAGATAATGGAAAATCCATCCTCTCAACTAAACAAAATGAAAATCATAGGTATTTCCAGATCCTTTGAGAAACCCTTCATGTTATGCAATGAATGAGATGTGTGGAATACCTTCGAATTCATGATCAAATTGAGAGAGGGACATGTCGAGGGTGGGATGGCCACACCTCCCCCCTTTATTGAGTGAGGTGAATATGGTGGACCTGCCATCCCCCTACTAATGGAATTTAACTGAAATCATTCACTTTATCACCTCAATCGAGGGAATATATAATATTAATTAACTAATGTTAATATGTAAGATATACATAACCTATGAAGTGTAGACTAGTTGGTTTTCCTGGGGTTTAGTCCCTACCAAGTCATGAATTTGAACCTCACACGAAGGGTTTGAGGATGGAAGCCACTTTGGAGGAATTATTAATATCCCAAGGGGTGTCTTAGCTAAACTAAGTTTCACATAATGTTGGTGATAAGAATCCCAATGTGGGTTGATCGTTCTTATTCCATCTAGTAAGCAGGCTGGCCCTTGCCTAGGCTCAACCTAGTCTCTCCCTCTCTCTCTCTCTCACACACACACAAGCATATTACTAATTAAATAATTCATAATTAAACAAACATATAATATAGTTGTTTCAAGTGGAATCCTACAAGAGATGTTCTGCTATAAAATTATATATATATACATATATATATATCTTTGTATTAACTACAAAACACGTGTTTGGATTATAGTTGTACATCGAGAGTTACATTATGATTTTCTTCCATCTTCATTATTATCTATAGACTCGTAAACCATAATTATCTTCCAAAGAGGAATACAACTAATACTAAGCATATACAAGTTTTTGGAGGGGAATACCTTCCAATAGAGCCCCAAAATTAGACAAAACCTGTAGTAGATATAGCCTACTTCAAAATATAATCCTTGTTTACAACATATTTCATTAGATCTAGTGAATCATCAAATTTGGACATTTGACATTAGAGATACTAGATTGATACTTAAACATAATATTCATGCTTAATACACTAAGGGATGAAGGATCATCTTAATTGACGATTAACCATCAACTCTCCAAACTTCAAATTGCAACCTTGGTTGGCACATTTATATGCTTCGTTGTTATTATCCCTTAGAATGTGCTTAAAACGCATCTTTGAGATATCTTTTGATACCTTCTTAATTTGACTCTTGAGATTATCGAGAACTTTGTTTCTAGGGGAAGATCTCTAGACCAAATACTTAATTATTAATTGACTATTAACCATCAACTCTCTAAACTTCAAATTGCAACCTTGGTTGGCACATTTATATGCTTCGTGGTTATTATCCCTTAGAATGTGCTTGAAACTCATTTTTGAGATATCTTCTTAATTTGATTCATGAGATTATCCAGAACTTTGTTTCTAGGGGAAGATCTCTAGACCAAATACTTAATTATTAAAAGGGAGTCACTCAACATAGTGAGAGAAGAGAATTGAAATTATTTGGTGAGAGGAATACCTTGGAGTAAATCATAGGTTTCTCCTTGATTACTTTACATCTTCTCCAAGCCCCATGAATACTCTAAACTAAAAGACCCCTCCCTCTCCTACCACCGCTAATAAAACGATATTTATATTAACAAATTAAAAAAAAAATAGTAATAACAAAAAAAAATCAATGTCAACCATAAATAAAATATTTCAATTTCCACCTTAAATTGGCATAAACTTTATATAGAGAGATAAAGTAATTGAAAGTAAAAAAAAAAAAAATCCTTCCCTGCTTAATATGGAGTTGATAATAATATTTTTTCTACATTATGTGTAATGTATTCTAGGTTCCCTTTACATGTAATATGTAAAACAAGAAAATATTTTAGTGTCAAACATAAATAAAATGTCTATATGTCCATATTAAATAACATAATTTTATATCAACTTTACATAGAGTAATTAAAAAAAAAAAAAAATTCTTATATTTTCAATTTCCCTTGTGAGGGAGATGTGTATTTTTTTTTTTTTTTTAATATGGAGTTGGTGTATAACATTTAAAAAATATTAATAGCATTTTTTTTTAATGTGGATTATAATCAAATATTTCAATGTGCATGTTGAGTAAAAGATTTTGACATCAAATATATAAATAAAAAGAGCCAAAAAATTCTTATTGCATTGATAGGCCATTTCTAGTTCAAGGTATAAGAGAGATGTAAATCTTTTAATGTTAAATATGGAGTTGACATGTAACATTTAGAAAAATATTAATAACAAAAATAATTCAATGTGTTTAGAGAAAGAGAGAGTGAATATATGCTCTCTACTTCCTAATATGAGGGGGCACGTATTAATATTTTAATGTGGAGAATGTGAAACATAAACAAAATATTTGGATGTCAACTATGTATATATTATATAAAACAAGTGAAAATAAAAAAATTTATTCTAGCTAAAACATTTTATTAGTGCATTGCTCAAAATTGACATAAATCCATCTTAACTCCAAATCTACTAAAAGCCCAGAGGAATCAAATTTGTCATAGCGCAAGCATATTCTCAAGTTTTGCACTTAAAAAGAGGTTTTCATATTGAGAGGTTTGATCCCCTGGATGCCTAGTAGATCAAAAGTTAAGATAAATCTATCTTTATATTTATTTAGAATTAATAATATAATATTCTAACATGGCTATATATTATAAGTTAATAAAAATAAATATCAATTGCCTTAATATGCATTAATAATATTATAAATTGATATTATAATATTATATGTAGATGAAGATGATGATTAATGTCTACTAAGACCAATTAGGTCTATTAGACCTTAGGAAAGTAAGAGATTAACTGATACCTTTTAATATTTTTTTCTATGATCAAAGAGAAGAGAAAGAAGCATTCCTAGATCACTATAGTTCTGCTGATTGAACAATTCAAGAAGGTTGCTAATGTGGAACATATTTTGGAAATGAGAATGGATGTGAGTAAGAACCGAAAAATCCAAGTGAAAATGATTTTCATCTTCAACCCTCTTAATATCACACAATTGACAATTTATTTCATCCCAAGGTGTTTTGGGAATAGATCAATGCTTGATTTCACTTCAAATGTCATGAGAATTAGTTCTTATATTTGTAATGTTCATTTTCTTCTTAGCACTCGTCAAGATAGAGAGAAAATTATGGTTAGTGAGAGTGGGGGTGATCATCTCCTTATAATACCTTAACTTCCTTTTCCCCTCTAGCTCCTTATCATCCCATAATTTATCCTTAAATTTGGATGTAATAGTATTTGTTAATATTATATTTATTCTCCAAGGTGATCTCCTCCCTTATCCCTTGGTGGTCAAGCCAAGACTGAGCATCCTTGTGCCAACCTTACTTGAGTCAGAGGTGGGGTTTTGTATAGAGCTAGAAGTAATTTTGCGAAACGTCTTGGTTTCCATGTTGTAAAGTTTTTTTTTATAGATCAGATAACGAAACATAACCATGTTTTCAGTGGGAGAAAGGATAGCTTCATTCAAGAGGATATGATAGGGAGTATTTCCTTTAATATTGAGATTATAGGTTACAATCTTTTTGGATCAACTCAATCTTCCTCCACGATTATCTAAATATACTGCAACCTCAAACCTCACATCCACATAAAATAGCAGGTGTGACGAGAGTCTGAAAGAGGAAATTTTCTTTACTCCAAACCCAAATATCAATCGTCTTGCAATTGTTTTCAAGCTCATAATAAGCTTTCCAACCTCCAATAATCATTTTCTCAATAATTCCATTTGAGTTGATGATGAATGTCAATTCCTAAATATTTATATGAAGAAACCTTCTCCAATTAGTAATTGTTATGATAGATGAATTTGTCATTCTTGGTCTCTTTGGATTTAATTATCATGACTTTAGTCTTGTCTTTATTAAAATCATACCCATCTTGGAATAGTAATTATGGAGTATTTTAAAGTGCTTGTCGAGATCCTCATGGTTTCTTTCTTAAGGAAAGATATCGTCAACATAAAGGAGAAGAGTAATGACCATACCAATGAGATTGGAACCATAGTAATAATAATTTTATATAATATAATGTTATAATATTAGTTATAACATTTTATACCTA
>APFE030598004.1:21248-63002 GCA_000404065.3 Pinus taeda
TAATATTTCAATATCAATATTAATGGTGGTTTTTGAATTTGCAATAAAAAAGAAAAGCCAAAAAGAGGTCCAAATTAAAAGATAATAAGACTTAAAAAAAAAACAAACAAACAAACTTTTCTAGTTCTTTTTCTTTAAATCTAATAAATTTGTGAATATTTTTTGATAGCATTATATACATTAATGTGTATTTCTAGTACATACACGGTGCATGGGATAGAGGTAGGTTTGGAATTTGGATTCCTCTTTACCCGTCATATAATTTTTTTTTTACGTTTTAGGCCTTTATTCTTCCCTTCAAGAAACATTATGTTTAAAATTTTACCCTTCAAGAGTGATGCTTTTATAATAAATTAACCCTTTACCAACAAAGGTTTCATTAAAATATTACCTTTCAATAACACAATTATGTTAAAAAAATTCACATATTTATGATAAGATATGAAAAACAAAATGACTATAACAAACAAATGACTTATTGAATTCTGAATCTTGGTTTGAAATTATATGGAACACTCACAGTAAAATAAAATATTTAGAACTCTAAAATAAAATTTCCTAGACCAAGACATGCCATAGCATTTGCATATATAAGATATGACTAAGGAGACCTTATGTGACATATAAGATGACCAACAAAGTAAAGCTATAAGATGGTCTATCCCTCCCGTCCTCTCCACAATCATAATCACATGGAATCAATATGGAGATCCACCGTGGAGAGTTTGAAGTCAAGCAAGCACAATGTATTAAAAGTGATTTAATATTTCATAAGTGGTGGTAGATGTTGTTCTTCATGAGCCGATCTTTCAGAGCTTTTAAGTTATTTGTTGAGACACTAAAGATTTGGTGCAGATTGTAGTTGAAGCGACACTTCCATTGTTCCACAGGTGACACGTGACATATGATAACTTTCGTAAGTGAGTGTTATTGACACTGTGACAGACACCCCCCCCCCAAATAAGCCAATAAAGATGGGTGGTGAATACACTTAGAGAGAGCAAGTGGCAACAAGCAGGATTGTGGTCCAAATTCATTATGACAAGGAAGAGGTTTTGTGCTTTCAGCTATGTGATGATTTGGGCTACGTAGGTTTGATGATGCACTAAAACACCCAAGAAATGATTGTTTGTTTCATTCAAGTGGGATTGTTAATGATTTTTTCTTAAGAGAGAAATGGATGTTCATTGGATTTCAAGGAAACTATTTGGACTTTGATTCTAATCCAACTTACCCTAGTCAAGTGAAAAAATTGTGATTGATTGAATGGCATTCCTTCCAAGGAGTATGAAATATGTATGTTTTTCCCCTTTTCCATAAGGTGAACATAGTGAATGTCTAGGTGACACCTACGATGATTAAATCATATTAGATCGAGCACTTGATGAGATCTCATCATGAAAAAAATATTTTAAACCAAACCAAATTTGTTATGTTGTGAGCATATATATATATATATATGAATGACAATATTTGATATCAAGTCTTTGTAGACTACATGTTTTTTAATCATTTATTTTTACGGACATATATTTAAGGAGACTTGGAAATAACCTTTGTTGAATGGTCTCATATCCATTTTATGTGGTTGTATGTTCTTATGTTATAGGTTCTTTTGCACAAGTTGGATGTATTTTAATTCCTACTTGAATGAAAATGTGTTTTTCCTTCTTTGTGTGCACATTCAAATTCACTAGAGAGCTCCCTTAAATTCGAATGATCCACTCACATGCACCTCGAGCTGCATCAACAAGGAAAGGAATCAATCACAGGTGAAAGGGGGTTAAATAGATTTACCCATGAAAAATTGAAATCTTGCAAAATTAATGGCACAAAAGAAAATAGACAAATACTAAGAATGTGAAGTATATGAGTAAACATGCAGGAAATCTTTATCTACAAGTTTATAATTTCTATGTTTGATAATTCTTAAAGCATAAAAAGAGCCAAATAAAGGTCATTTCTAGATAGTTTTGTCGAAAAGGTTTCGAAAGTAAGGTATCTACATTATCATCATGTTTATAATTGAGTTCTTCAACACCATTTCTACATTTATTAATTTTAATAAATGGTTTCTAGTGATGTTTTATATTAATTTCCTTCTTATGGTCAAATTTTACAATTAATAATTTGATTTTTAATGTATTTAAAGTGTGCATTTCATAAAACACAGTGTTAGTGATGGATAGAGGAGTAAAACACAAACAATGACATTAGTTAAATATATACACAATTTTTACAAATTTTATAAACACATTTATAAAAGAATTGTGTTTATAAAGTGGAATTGTTGACAAATTTTTTTAGGTCTAGAGTATGTCTTAATATATTTTTTGTTTGGATAAGGCTTTGACTTTATGAGACATAAAGAAACAAGTTGATGGATGTAGAAGTAGAGGCATTTGGTAAGAGTGAAAACCAGACCCAAACCACTAGTAGGGTAATTACACGGTCATGATTTTTTGGAATAACTATGATGAGTCATCTTGCATCTTGCATTATGGATGAACTTTTTGGAATAGCTATGATGAGTCAGCTTGCATCTTACATTATGGATGACCCCTAGGGATGATTATCCATAATGTGAGTTTGATAATTGAATTATAATCTTTTTTCCCAATATGTTAAAAAAACTAGATAGAGAATATTAAAATATTGTGGAGAACAATTGGCTATTGTTTTAACTAAAATATCATAAAGAAAACATACTGATTTTCCCTAATATGTTAAAAAAGGAAAAAGTAGACAAAATATTAAATTACTATGGAAAGCAATTCAGTAAATATATTTCAAATATGTTTTTAACTAAATCATAAAGAAAACAAGAATGGTGTTTATTAAATTCTAATTGTTTAATGTTGGAGAGATTTTTAAACATACTAAATTGATTTATATGTTGAAAAAAATGATTTAAACGACACAACTACAATTTCATTAAAAAATAGACTACTAAATTCCAACGAAAAAAAATTCAAAATATTATAAGCCGTCAAAAACACGTTCTTTGGTTTTCAAACCATGTCATGCCAGACAGTCATTTAATTTTTTTTAACATATTTAATGGCTAAAATGGCCTCTAATGGGCAAATTCCAACCCTGGATGGAGGATGCTTCATGGAGGCTTCCTACAGGTTGTCAAAGGCTGTCAGTATGACAGGCCATCATGTCTTTCTGTGCACATGTGGTCACATTTCCCTCCTGGGAACACCCTTCTCACAATCTATCATGTTTTCGCATTTGTTCAAAACTCTTGGGTTTATTTTTCCTATGGCTAGGGTTTTTGCATTGGTGGTTGGTTCTAGGAAGATTAAGCCGAGGAGATTCTACTTTTTACTTTGGTAAATATGGAGGGTATTGCCAAGCTGGACCCAAACCCATTGGACATCTTAGTAGTATGGGGTTTGGAGCCAAATCAATAGAATTTGACATTGTTGTAGTATCTAGCTTGATCTACAGCTGTATCTATGGCTACCTCTTCAACTTATCTGGCGAGAGGAGGGGCTTCCACCGAAACTTTCCCATGTTAGGCGGTGGATGCGCGACCAGAGTCTCAAATCCCTCATTTGTTTTGGGAAAGTAGGTTTAGGATGCGAAAACCCCTTGGTTGATGTGGAGCGGGTGACTAACAGTCAGGTGCAAGTGGACAATAGATTGGATAAGGATCTCTTTGACAAAATATGTCAAGCTAGTACCTGTAAAAAACTAGCTTTTAAAAGATTGGTCCTGTCCACAAACCATGATATCATTTTTCTCCAAGAAACTTTGGGTTCTAGGGATTTGATTTCTGAAGTCCTAGGAAAAAATTTCTCGGTTGTTTCTTCTTCTCCTTAGATGCTAGACAATGTTTCGGGGGACTTCATTTGGTTTAAATTTACGAAAGATTAAGGTCCTTAACACATGGGGATCTAAATCATCTATGGTTGCAACGATATTTTCCTCGAAGTTAAGCCTTGAATTTTACGTGGTCAATATTTATGGTCCCTGTCATGACAGAGTATCATTTTGTAAAAACTTGATGAATAGTTCTTTCATGAAGAGAGACAATCTGGTGGTTTATGGTGATTTAATTTTTTCTCTGGGAGCATTGGAGATATGGGATCCATACACCCAAGTGAATCCTTAAGTGAAGTTCTTTTCCAAAATCTTGAATGATGAAAAACTTATTGATGTTAATTAAATTAAATACAAGCCATCGTGGAGGAACCAAAGTGTAGGGATGTTATGGTTGGAAAGTGCCTAGACCGGTTGCTCATGGAAGAAGACCTTGTGGGGATAATTCAAATGTTTAGGAAATGGATTGGATGTGGGGGAGATTCTAATCATTGTCTCATTTTTTTGGAGCTAAAAGAAGGCAACATGAAACCTAGTATATCGTTTAAATTTAATCCATCATGGTTGAACGAGGGTAGCTACATCAAACTCATCAAGGTTGGACTCTGTTTAATCCAAACTTTAGGCTCGTGACAACTCATTAGTTTTGGGAAAATCTAAAGAATGCCAAATTTGCGTCTAGACAATGAGATTTATAGAAAAAGGTGAGGGATGAGGCGAAGCTAAAATCAATTAAAGAAGCCATTGAGAGTTTGGAATCTCCTAAAGGGAATGAATATGAATCTAAGGAGCTGAAAATCAGAATTATTCAACTGGAAGCTGCTAAAAAGAAGATTCTAGCAAAAAGAGAGGAATAATGGAGACCCAAAACTAGGGTAGTTTGGATGAAAACTGGAGATGATAATACTAAGTTCTTTCAAAATTATGCTAAAGGTAGGAATAATATCAATACCATTTGGGAAATGCAAAGGTAAAATGGGACCAAAGCCAATACATTTGAGGAACTCGTTGCGATGGGAAAGAATTTCCTCAAATACCTATACAAGGCCTTAAAGGAGATCACCATAGCCAAAATAATCTGGGTAGCACATTCTTTCCGTAGGTTTGCAGAGGAGGAAGATAATGAGTAGCTTATGGAGTCTATATCAAAAAGAGAATTAGAAGCCATTCTCAAAGGTATTCAAAAAGATAGGAGCCACCGACCTGACGAATGGACTGTAAAGTGTTTCTTCATTTCTTTTCGATGCTCAGAGAAAATCTACTCAAAGTGGTTGAAGAATCTTGGAAAAATGGGTATGTCCATGATCCTTTCAACTCCACATTTTTGGTCCTTATTCAAAAGGTGGAAAATCCTCAATATTTCAAAGAATATAGATCGATTCCCCTATGAAACTGCATCTATAAAAACATTTCAAAAACTATTTCTCTTCGTCTCAGGTCAATTTTGTCAAAGAACATATCAAGCAAGTAGTTTGGGTTCCTCAATGGGCGACAAATACATGAGGCAATTGGAGTCACTCAAGAAGGTATGCACAATATCAAAACTAATAATTTGGAAGGAGTTATTGCCAAGATATATTTATCAAAAGAATATGATAGAGTCAGTTGGATTTTAATTTGGATGATCCTTACTCATATGGGGTTTTCTATCTCTTTTATCAACTGGGTAATGGGCTGTGTTTCCAATGTCTTATTGAGAAGTATAATAAGAAAGTCTCAATTTGAGTTTTCCTTGGTCAAATTGAGAAAATTCAAATTTCCACATCAACAGACAACTTGGAGGTAGTTAACTTCTGTGACATGGCTCTTGTCACTCAGTTAGATTAGTAAATTTGAGTTAGAGGGATTGGAGCTCAGTTAAGCATGTGTGATTTCTAAATTTTAGTGATTCGGATTGGTTATATCCAGTTGAGTTCAATTAGACTAGTTCTAATAGTTGAAGGAACTAGTGGAAGGTCAATTGTGTAATGGGACGATGGTCTAACTCAGTTATGATCCAATTAACTGATCAATCAACCTAAAATAAATAGTACATGCAGAGAATTCGATTTCCTAGTAGTGGTGGAGATTCCAAGGTAGTGTAACAAGTAGTTGTAAACTAGTTTGAGTGTCCAAGTGTTTCATGCAATCAAATTATCAAACCTTAGAAATTGTGGAATTAATTGGAGGAAAATTTCTAAAAAATAGGGCCTAATTATCTAGTATTTAGGCAAGGAAATAGGGGCTCAAGTAGAGGAACAAATTGAATAATCTAGGATTTGAGCAAGGAAATAGGGGCTCAAGCAGAGGAACAACTTGACTAAGTCTGGGTCAGAGCTTCTCATCGAGGAAAGATATAGGTTATTCACTTGTAGGTTGAGCTCGGGATGAGTTAGAAATTGTAATAAATCTCTATTTACGTGATTAATGCAAAGAGGCTTGCAGGGTGTTTCCCATTTGGGTTCCCCTAGATAATAAATAATGTACATGTGTGTTATTTGTTATTGCATGTCTGAGATTGTTGTTCTAAATTGTGAATTGAATTCCACAGATCCATAGAGTAGAATTGTGTCTCTTGATTTAGATTAAAATTTCTTGAGAAGTTGCAATTCTATCACCAAATTTCTACATGGTATCAGAGTAGGATTCACATTAGATCAGTAGGAATTTCAAAGTTGTTTCTTGGGAGGTTCGAATTTGTAGCTTCATTGTAGCAATATCTCTTCATAGTTGGGAAAATTACCTTCAATGATATTAAAATAGAGTATGCCTTGGAAGAAAATCAAATTTCATTGCATGGAAGGATTGCATGGAGGTGGTGTGTGATGACAACAGTTGGCTGAAATATGTCAAGACAAACATTGCAAAACCAAGATCATCTAATGCCCGAAACCTAGCTCAATGGAAGAAACATGTAGCCAAGGCAATGGGAATAATCTTAGAGGGAGTGCGAGACCACATTCTCTCAAATCTCCATGGGAAATAAACTCTTTTTGCAATGTGGAAGGCATTGAAAAAGCGGCTCGAGAATAATAGTGATCATACAAAATTGGCCCTCAAAGACAAACTTTAGAACATCAAGATGCATAAGAATGATACTATTTTGTTGTATCTCAGCAGATTTATCCAAGTTTGTGATGAGCTTGGAGGGGTTGGTGTGAATGTTACAGAAGATGCCCTGGTAAGCCTAGCTCTTTTAGGCCGTCCCAAAAGCTAGCATAACTACTAGGAATTGGTGAATAGGAGGGAGGAATTACCGAATTGGGAATGCTTGTGGTTTGATTTTTTACAAGAAGAGATCATGCAAAATATCATAAATGGTATTTGACCCAAGGGCGAGGATGAAGAAAATTTTGCATTGGTTTGAAAGGGAAAGAAGGGCAAAGGGAAGAAATCTCAAACCAAACTAAAGTCCAGCCAAGGGGGAAAGAAATAGAATTGTCTAAAATAAAATGCTTCAATTGTCACGAATTCAAGTATTATGCTACAAAGTGTCCACACAAAAAACATGGCAACAAGAACTCAGGAGGAGTAGCAGGCAAGGCATTGGCTTCACAATTTTAGCTTGACTTCACCCTTATCACATGTATGGAAAAAAATGTGATGGGGAGTGTGTGGTACTTGGACTTTGGTGCCTCATTCCACATGACAAGGTGTAAAGAGTATTACAATGACTTGGAGGATAAATATCTCCAAATGCAAATTGAGCTAGAGGACGACGAAAGGTACAATGCTACCGAGATTGGTAAAGTAACATTTAAGAGGGAGTCGGGATCCCCTCTTCACCTCAAATATGTCATGTTTGTTCTAGGCCTAAAGAAGAATCTCATCTTTGTAGCAGTCTTGGAAGACCGTGGTTATGACGTGATCTTAAACAAAGGGAAAGAATTCTTGAGACACATAGCCATTAGATAGGTGAAACAGATCGGGGTTCGGGCGAAGAATGTACAAGTTGGATGTGGAAGATTGCGTTGCATTAAGAAGTAAGGCAAAGAAAGTGTAGAACTGCGATGTTAGTGAACTTTGACACATGAGATTGGGCCATTTTCATCATGACGCCCTGAAAATTATGTATCAAATAACCATTAGCCTCCCTAAAGGAGCACTTGAGAAACATGATGTATGAAAATTTTCTACCTTGGGGAAGTATATTAAATCCACATTCCATGAGCGAGACAACATAGCACATGCAGTTTTAGAAAGAGTCCACTTTAATGTTTGTGGACCCTTCTCGATAGGCTCCACTTTTAGACACAATTATTTTGTTATTTTTATTAATGATTTCTCAGGGAACTTCTAGATCTTCTTCACATGGAAGAAGGATGAGACATTCTCAAAGTTTATTGAATTCAAGGCATTAATTGAGAAAGAGACTAACAAGAAGTTGAAGGCTCTCAGGAGTGACAATGGAGGTCATTATGTTTTGAATGACTTCAAGTATTTCTATGCGAAAGAAGGAATTCGAAGAGAGATGACATCACGCCATAACCCACAACATAATGGGTAGTTGAGAGAAAGAACTAAATAACTGTTGGAGCTACGAGAACTATCTTACATGACCAAGGCCAACCACTGCATTTGTGGGTAGAGGCATGTAACACAACAATTTACTTGCAAAACTAGAGTCCTCATTGGATTCTTGGTATGATTGCACTAGAGGAGGATTTATCAGGGAGAAATCCAGATGTGTCCTCACTTTAGAATTTTTGGAGCCTTTGCTTATTGCCATGTCTCCAAAGATTCGAGGAAGAAGCTTGAGCCCGTAGCAGAGTTGGGAGTTTTTGTGAGCTACAATGAAACTCCACATGATTACCGTGTGTACCTATTTCCCTCAGAATGGTAGTTTTGCGAAGGGATGTAAAGTTTGATGATGAGAAAGCGATGCAATGCTCTCTTGGGAGGAGCTTTAGATCCCACAAGAAGAGGAGCGTTTAGCTCCAATGGAGTAGCCTCAGGAAGTTGTGGAGTAGCCAAAAATGGAGGAGTATAGACTGGAGAGATCCACTCAAGCAGAACCATCTAGAGAAGGGAGAAAAAGAACCATAGAATTTGATATATTAATGCAAGATGTGAGGGAGAATGTGGGAGATCCTTCAAATTTGTGCAAGAAAAGGAGGTCACTTGAGAGGTATAGTGGCTATATGGCTCTACTGATTGAGATTTTAGAGACTGAGCCAACCTATTTTGTGGAAGCAATAGAGAAACCATTTTGGGTTGATGCAATGGTGGAAGAATATGAATCTGTTAGGCCCCTATACTACTAGATTAACCCCTTATTGTTATTAGTACAACCCACTTATTATATTGATGTACCCATGTAGTGCCCATATTGTTACTATGGAGCCCCATAGAAGCCCACTATTATTATTATTGTGCCCTTGCATTATTATTGTTATGTAGGCTCTGATTATGTTATGGTCCCTTAGACTCCTATATATAGAGAGGAAGTCTTTTCATTTGAATCATCGAAGAATTGTTCATTTATGTAATGTAAAGGAGGTTGCCCCCTCGAAGAGGCTGAATTCTAAGGCGTTGATCTATCTTTTCTATCTTTTCTTGAGCTGGTTTCATAACATGCCACTTTTCAGAGAGCCATGGATATTGCCTTTGAAATGGAGATCCATGATTTCCTAGTAGTGTACCAAGATGACATTATAGTTTTCTCCAAATCTGACAATGAACACTTAGATCACTTAAGGAGAGTATTCATCAAATGCATGAAATTTTGGATTTCTTTGAATCCTAAAAAGACACTCTTCAGTCTAGAGGAGGGAAAGCTGTTAGGACACATCATATCTTAAGATGGGATTAGGATAGATCCTGCCAGAATAGAAGCCATTTTGACTATTTCCTATCCTAGAAACATTAGAGAGTTACACGCATTTCTATGTAAGATTAATTTTCTCAGGAGATTCATCTCTAATTTAGCAGAATTAATTCAGGAATTAAATAATATTCTTAGAGAGGACTCTCCACTTAAATGGATAGTGGAGGCCAAACAATCCTTTGAAGCTATCAAGGAAGCCTTAACCAAGACTCCAGTCTTGATAAGTCCAGACTTTAACAAAGATTTTATTATTTTTTCTTTTGCTTTGAAGCACACCATTGTGGTAGTCTTGATGCAAAAGAAAAATTAAGGATATGAACAACCAATAGCATTTTTCAGTAAATCCTTAAGAGATGCCACACTTAAATATAATATCATTGAAAAACAGGCATTAGCTTTAGTTAAAGCAATCAAAGATTTCAGAGTATACATTATGTACTCTCAAATTATTGCTTATGTTCCAAACTCCATAGTTAAGGACATTTTGACTCAAAATGGGCCTGGAGGGAAAAGAGGCAAGTGGATTGCCACAATATTGGAATACGACATAGAAATAAAGCCAACTAAGCTTATCAAAAGCCAAGGTTTAGCCAAACTCATGGTTGAATCGAACTGTCAGGCCCTTGATATAAAATTTATTAGTGCCCTTGATGATAAGGAAGAGATGGTGACTCCACCAATCAATGAACCTTTTAATGATTCACCCTGATATGTAGATATTGTATTTGTATTACAAAATATACAAGATCCTCCTCGATTGACAAGAACTAAAGCTAGATTCTTAAAATGAAATCATTAAGATATTGTATTATAGATAATGCATTGTTTTGGAAAGATAGTAGTGGTATTATTTTGAATTGTTTGTTGAAAAATGAAGCTAAGAAAATCATGTAAGAGTTTCACGCAGGGGATTGTGGAGGAAATTTGTACTAGAAGAGTACTACTGACAAAATTTTGAGGGCTGGTTTTTACTGGCCTACTTTGTTTGCCGATGTTAAGAAACATGTGACCTCCTATAATCATTGTTAGATATTTGAGGAAAAAAGGAAACTTTTACCATTACCACTTAAGCTAATTTCCACTGAAATTCCATTTCAACAATGGGGGTTAGACTTCATTGGAGAAATACACCTATCCTCCTCAGCTTAGCACAAGTGGATTTTGACAGCCACTGACTATTTTACCAAATGGATAGAGGCCATACCTTTTAGGCAAGCCACAGAAACTGTCATAATCTCCTTCCTAGAGAGTAATAATATGTCAAGATTTGGATGTCCCTAGAAGCTCATTACTGATAATGAAATTGCCTTTAAATCCAAGATAATGATAGATTTCTGTAATAAGTACCACATCACCCTTGGCCATTCCAAAGTCTATTACCCTCAAGGTAATGGACTAGCAGAGTCATCCAACAAATACCTAGTCAATATTATTAAAAAAATTGCTAGAAGATAACAAAAAGACATGGAACAAGAAGTTAGTCAATGCCTTATGGGTAGATAGACTGACTACTAAGAAGTCCATTGGAACATCATCCTATCAGTTGTTTTATGGGATGGATGCGGTTTTCCCATCGACCTTGGGAGTGCTAGTGATGAAGATCATCTAGTAATTACAGGTGGAACGAAATGATATTCAGAGAAGAATAAATCAGACCATACACCTGCAGTAGACCAGAGAAGAAGTATAAGTAAAATTATAGGTAATCCAGGAAAAAATCAAGAAATTCTTTGATAAAAAGACCAAAGCAGATGATTTCTACATAGGAGAAAAAGTTCTTAAGTGGGATTCAAGGAGAGAAGACAAAGGTAAGCATGGAAAATTTTATTTTTTGTAGCAGGTGCCTTTTGTCATTTATGGCTACAGAGGCAACAATGCCTTTTTCTTGAGAAAGATCGATGGATTAGATCTACCAGGAGGATCTGTTAATGGTAGGATGTTGAAGCATTATTTTTCCACTAACTCACAATAGTTCACTTTACTTTGCATCATTATACATAAAATTGCATAGTGTAGTATGTATTGGATGGTGATCTTTGAAGTTGAAGCCCAGAGAGAAGGCCCTGAGCTTTGAAGGTTCAACCATCATAACTATCAATAAGTAAGAAATCGCAGAACCACAGTTCACAAGGTAACCACAGTCAGAATTCAAAGGCTACTAAGCTTCAGAGTTCTTGACATTTCATCAAAAAATGCCATCCCCATGTGGAGCCACTGTTAGGGTCTTATAGTGATAGGATTCATAATTTGAATTGGATAAGGTTAACTCTGGTACTATTGTACATACCTTTTCTTTCTGCAAATGTTTTCTATATTCAATTTAAAAAATGAAAAGAGGGTGTGTCCGTAAAGAAAAAGCAAAGGACAAAAAGAAATAAGAAAAGATCACAAAAAAAAAAGAAAAAATATGAACCCCAAACAAAAAAAGATCATGAAAGTGTGCAAGTCCAAGTGCCACTACTCTTCATTTTATTGTCTTAAATAATGGTTGTGTTCAACTTGTCACATATGCCACAACGCATGATAGTCAAACTATTTAATCTTGAATATTTCATGCTTTGAATTTCATGTTTATGGTTAGAGAATAAAAATCTGACCAAACAGTTTAATCTTGGCAGATTAGTAGATAGGTAGAGAAATACAAGGAGCTCATTAGTTTAATCTGAGCCCTTGAAAGATATAAGGTTAGAAGTAGATAGTTTGTTTCATAAAGAAAAAGAAGGAAATAAATGGGTTTGCTAGCTTAAGTGCACCCAACAAAGTGAAGAAAAAATTCTAGGGTAAGTAAAAGGGTAGGTACAAGAAAGGTTGCAAAAAATACAAGTCATTTGAAGAATAAGCACTACTATCATGCTTGACTACGTGTTTCAATGTGCAGGAGCAGTTATCCAAGTGAAAAGCATGTTCATAAGTTGATTTGCCTAACTTCACCTTCATTGCATTTCACCCCCCACTATATACTTACTAATTTCCCTTTTACCCCTTCATGGCTTGTGAAGACACCATTTCCATTCATTTTGACTCCTACCCCTTGGTTTCACACTTTTCCTAGCCAATTCACCTTCTACATTCATTCCCCTTCCCAAAAATCCTTTTCGCCTAGTGAAAAACCATTTTTCCCCTTGGAAAAATCACTTTCCATGTATTAAATTCCCTAAAAACCCTGAAAAACCCACTAAACTTCTTATCCTAACTTTATTTTTGCCCCCGTATTACTTTATTAACTTCAAAAATTCATTTTTTCCCATTATATTCCATAAACCCCCATTATTTCATAAACCCACAGTTAATCATAGATTACATATGCTTAACCATAATTAATCCCATGGGTCCTACTAATATCTGCCCCATCACCCGACTGCACAACTTTCCCACGCGATGGTCGTCTGATCATAAACCCCCAGATCTAACGACCATTGCCCATATCACACTCACGGGATGCCCAACCTTTAACGACCCGAGAGCACACGATATGGGTGGTTTTTCTTGGGCCCATTTCTCTACGTGTCGACCTCTCGCATACATCGCGTTCCCTCAACAAAATACTACCCAACCCTCATAAGCAATGATTCCCTCCAAGACTGCCTCCTCGCCCTAAAGCAAAAGTGCCACTATTGATATAATTTCCGCGCCAATTCTAACTTCTCTTAGTTAAAATCCCTCATACCCCATTTTTGGCCATATTCGCCCATTTGAACTGCTGAAGCCTTCGAAGAAAACCAGAGCCCTCTGAGCTCCTGCAACTAGTTACCAATTTCCAGATACTTTCTGAAACGCCACCACAACACATTTGAAAGCTGCAGAAGCCTTTGCAAACCTCCATTTAAAACTATTTTGCAACCCCAACCATAAATTCTAGGTATTTAAGCAGAAAACCAGAACACCCCTCTCATCTAAAAACATACACTAAATTCATGAAATAATTGAATGAATTTAATTGAATTACCTGTAAATTGAGACTATTCCCTTCTAAAATACCAAAACCCCTACTTACAAACTGCTCATACCCTACTCCTATTACAGAATTGTCAAAACTTCACTTCCAATAGCCATATAACCAAAATTTCCACAGCTTATTACAGAAATGGATGCCCAAACCTCTCTAGATGTTAGACCAGTGACAATCCCTCTTTTAGACATTGATCAGCTAGCCCTGGTAGATAGAGACTTCCAAATCAAAGATACAGCCACCCCACACCACCTTCTCAGAAGCCACTACTGGGCCAAAGATAGGTTCCTAAACCATGTTGATGATATAAACCTTTGGGAATCTAATCTCCCCAAGTATACATTCCCAAACATAATACATTTTTGCCAAGCTTGTTATGTTCCTAATTGTAGGGCTATTAAGGCACCAAACCATGAGATATTGTTTACTATTATTGCTGAATCGATCAACCAAATGCCGCAAATCCAACATACTCCTAATTTGACTCCATTTTTCCATTGGACACCTATTGGACCTGTACATCACACTAGGCCCAGACAAGATCAAACAAATATTTCAGAATTTCATCATGGAGAGGTGCCATACTCCTAAAGACATTCCACCCTATGTTTCCAGTATTTTTCAGATACTGGAAAGAGAATTATCACCATGATTTCATGCATCCTAGGATGGACATCAGATGAGTTTGTGGATGAGGTCATCATGGCCTTCTTGTCCATTTTCACTCCGGGTAAGCATCCTTCCATTTTGTATGATTATGCCCAATTCGTTGCAGACAAAATGCATGAAAAGCTCACTAGACTGCCCACTAAAAGAGTTTTCAAGTACTCTTCAGTGTTGTTTCACATGTTCATCTATTACCAAACAGATAAATTCCCTTTGAAGATCCAGAAACTGGACACCAAGGGAAAAGAAAGATCAATCATCTTCTGGACACCCTTGGTCCACAAGTTTTCCACCTCATATAAAGACTTCATAGATTGTTTTGTTCATCCTGTCATGAACATACTGACTTCTAGCATTCAACCTAGAATTAGTACTGAGATCAAGAGAGTACTTCAACTGGAAAAGAATAGCGAAATAGGAGACTGGTATCTATACCAGAATCATACTGACATCAGGATATACGGTTGTGAGCTAGCCTCTTAAAAATTTCCAAATTACCTCCTAGTGAGAATATTTGCACTTGAATATTTCAGACAAATCATAAGTTTAGATGAAGTCAACTTCCTAGCTGCTAGGAAGAAGACCTAATTTAAAATGAAGAACCAAATGGGACCTTTCATTTGCAACACCAAAGAGGCCAAACCTGAGGCAGACAAGATCCTCCAAGGCATGAAATTCAAGAATAGTTTCATATGGAATTATGACCCTCATGGGGTTGTAAACAAAATCAAACAAAAGGTCAAGCTAGGACCTTACATCCACTACCCCAGACCTGACATTGAACAATATGTAAATCAATCAGAATGGGTAGAGAACACATTGATAGATATGGATAGCACAATGGTGGATGTTGAGAACACCATGATTGACTTGGAGAAATAATTTGACCAGAGCTCTTTTTTGTAGGTCCCACAGTTGGAAAAGCCAATGAATAACCCTCCTATCATTTAGACTCCTCTTAATGAGGAGAAGAATCTCAAAAGAAATAGGGAGGAAGCATCAAGCTCTGCCATGGATACCACTAATGAGCAGTTCAAGCTAAGAAAAAGGCCCAAGTTGACTCCTGTGTCTGAACAGGAGGAAAACATTGCATTAGGAGATATCATTAGCATTGAGGCAATGGGTCAAAGTAGTAAATAGACAAGAGACAACTACATCAACAGAAACACAACAATCCTCTTCTTTAAACACCCAGATCATCCAGAGACAGAAGAGTGTGGAGGTGTCTTCCTTTGTGAAGCCAGCTGACAAGGAAGTAGATATCAAGGAAAGATTCAAGGAAATAAAAATGGGAAATGAAAAGCTCAAGGCAGACACATATGCCAAGTACATGAAGATGACACCACCAAACCAAAACAGATTGATGTCATCCTTTGACATCAAAGAAGGAAAGATGCAGGTGTTATTCCTACAGCCCATGTTATAGAAACCCAAAACCTCAGCAGAGTACATGAAGACCAACTTTGAGGTCTTGGCCAGGGATATTCATCCCATTGATCAAATCGAATTTCACAAGTAGGCTAGAGAAATGATCTACTCCACCCTCACAACAAAGGTCATGGCAGCATTCAAATTAAAATATTTATTGGACAATGTGATAGCCCAGTACAAGCTGGAAAAGGCTTCCTCCAGTGCCAAAGACACTAGGATAAAGTCCTTGGAGGACCTGATTATTGAACTGGGCTATGACCCAAAGGATGTCAAAGCTGTTGAACAATTAATCAAGAAAAAGAATGAGGATATTGCAGCCCTCAAGAAATAGCTCAAGCTACCTTAGTTGCAACACCCATAAACAAAGGAAGTCATAGAAAGCCAGACAAATCATGAAGAAATGATGGACTTAGTGTTGCATCTCAATGAACAGTTGAAGGAGATGGAAAAGGAACTAGATAGCTTGATTCAGCTCAAACAAGATAATGTTGATGGTTCTCCTCCAACTGTCATTCCTACAGTAACCACAGTTGTACCTTCCACTCTGGCAGCAACATTAGCTCCCATTGGTCCAATGACCACTGCATTGCCAGCATCAACTTCAACTACAGCAACAACAGGTACCACAGGTGAAGAAGCACACAGGCTAGTCAAAGCAAAGGAAGAAATGTCCATTCAGACCAATGAGATGAACAAATTGAAAGAGAAAGTTAGCAGCCTTGAGACAGATTACAAACTTGCGCAGATTATGCATAAGGAACAACAACAAAAGGTTGCAAGGATGAATGAGAGGATAAAAGGCCTAGAAAAAGAACTGACCTTGACTGAGCCAATAGGAAAGGCTAAAGAGAAACTATGGGCCAATATCATTGACTCTGTCAATGATATTTTTCCATCTATCTAGGTCATTTTTGAGCATATTGATTTGATCAGGCAGGCAACAGAAGCCATTGAAAGGGTGAAAACAAAACTTGGAGATATGCCAAAGGAAGCAACAAGAATCATCCACTTCCTCAACTCCAAGAATAAATATGAATTGCAAGAGCTTGAGATACCTGATAGGGCAGGTACAATTTTGGAAGTCAGGAGAGTCCTCACCAAGAGGAATTTAATGTTGAATCTAGAAGATAAGTGTCAGAACATGCAGCTAGCAGTTGACAGGTTCATGGATAAGTTTGAGTTGTTGAAAGAAAAGGGATTACCTAATCCCTTAGGTTATAAATGACAAATTAATGACACAGGAAGATTACAATAAGAAGATCAGGGAAGTAGCCAAAGAATAGGTGATGACTGCATATATGAATGGCATGCCAAAAGGCAAAGTCTTGTACCAAACTTTTGAAAACTTGTTTTACCTCTAGCATGAGGTAAAACACTTGTTCATTAATAAGCCCACTTTTGTAAAATATATAGAGGTAGATGAGATATATAGAAAAATGATCAATATCCAATTACCAGATGAAGAAATATGGGAAATATTGAATGATTATTGTAGTAAAAACATGGTAAATTATAAATGTACAGTGAAAAGTAAAATAGCAGGGTAAAAGGATTTTGACAGGTAAGCAGAGTTAAAGTGTATTAGATGAAAGAGTATCAGGTGAAAGGTTAAAGTAAAATAGGGCATCTAGCATGAAAGCCAAACAGCCTAATAGCATAAAGGGCTAAAAAATCAAAGTATATAGCCAACAGAACCAAAATAAAAGGGACAACATGAAACAGTTCAATAATTGTCTCTATCTTCTTGCAAAAAGATATTTCTTTTTTCCTAGATTTGTTCTGAATATAGCTTCAGATATTTTGTAATTCCTTTCGTATAAATACTCAAAATTCAAAGTATTTGGGTGGATTATTTTACATTTGTAGAGTCATTTTGATCTTGAACCTAAGGGTGATTGTACTATTTTCAAGTCAATAGATTGGAGCAAGTAATAAAATCTTTTCGCTATAGGATTCATGAGATGAGCCATTTGCAGTGAAGTACTTTCTTTGTGTGATTGTGTTACCTTTCTTATGTTTTTTCATAATCTTAAATGTTTTCTAAAATCTAAATGAATTAACTGGAAATATTACTCAGAATTTGTTTAATTACACTATGTTTTGCACAGTTATTTATTTACATGTTTTCTTCTGATGCCTATATTTGAAACCCTTAATTTCTCTCCCATCCCGGTTGAGTTCTTTCACTGCTTCCATAATCTAGCCTAGGGAATTCTTAATTT
Organism: Pinus taeda; assembly: GCA_000404065.3. Classification (NCBI taxonomy): domain Eukaryota; kingdom Viridiplantae; phylum Streptophyta; class Pinopsida; order Pinales; family Pinaceae; genus Pinus; species Pinus taeda. Next base: position 39,154 of record APFE030598004.1, read on the forward strand.
ATCCCTGGATCTGATTAGAAGCCACTTCACCATACAACCCTTGAGATTTGCAAAAGTTCACCTATCTTTCCCTATAGACACTGCCTTTTAAATCCTTGATCCAGTCTTGTTTGTCTGAACTTTGACTCCATAGACCAATGGCAAAAGAAAACTTTCTTTTCATCTAAGTGATCCCACCACCCAAATTTAAAACAAAACCAAAGTGCAACCATAACTAGCCTAAAATCCACCAACTTAAACAAAGTTAAATTATAAAGAGAGAGCCCTCTCTGAGCATCAGGAAGGATAGGTCCTAATCTCCAAAAGTGGTTTGTGGTTACCTCTGTCGTTTCCTTTTTTGAAACTTTTGAGGGAATTTTGGAGTGATAACATATTCCCTTGGATGGATGAGATTTATTTCCTCCTCATGCAACAGGCTATTTTACAATAGCCTAATTTTTTAACACATCTATTCCTTACCCAACCCAGAAAAAAATGGTTGCACGATATCCTCCTCCTCTGCCTAGTGGCATGGGAAGACAAAATATCCAAGGATGCTTATCTCACATCCTTATGTGTAATACAACATTGAACTTGACTATGAGAGTGAAAAATTATGAGACTCCAAAGAGTAGTTTTTCTTCCAAGGATCTGATCATCTCCACTCTATCCAATGGGCCTCTCATGATAGATAAGCCTTTGGATATGGTGATATTCCCACCTAAGGGTGTTCATTTTTGGTTAGCACACCATTCTAATGTTAGGGCTTGCCAAAAATACAATATTGTTCAGGATTTATCCCAAGCCCCATGTGCAATGTCTACTTTGCAGGTTTTAAAAATATTCCATGTGCAATGCAGGTCCTTGTTGACTAATATTGAAGGGGTTGATCCCTCAGAGTCTAATATTATTATTTTTAATGTTAGTGTAAGTAGGTATCGATTACCCACTATGTCACCTTTTAGATATTGGGTCATGTCCTTAAAATGAATATTTATTGTACTGTTATGGATGAAGGATCCTTTGCTATATCATGGCCTCATCATTCTAGAAAGTTATTGGTTCTCTAGAACTCATTTAGTCAACCACCACACTCCAAGCCTTTGATGGCCATGCCATTTTACCTAAGGAATTTCTCCCTATATTTTCCATTGAGCTTGGGGGGGGGGACCTTTACAATTGATAAAAAAAGTAGTAGATGCCCCAATTGAATATAATTTTCTCCTTGGATGTAGTTGGTCTTTATTCCATGACTTATATTGTGCCATTGGTATTCCACATTCTTTTATTTCCCCATAAGGGTAAGATAGTTATGATCGATCAACTTGCATATTGCATGATGATGACAAAATTATATGTTAACATGCACCTCAATGCCACTTGCTGGAGACACACCTTTGAACTTCTCGAGCATCAATACAGGTATGTTTAATAACTCGTCATTGGTGGGAATTTTTCCAATGTCACCATCTAACGTTCCATATACCACTATTTATCCCATGCATATGGTCTCTTCCATCACCTATGGATCCTATTGGTTTGATTATTAAACTATTTAGAACTGAATAATAGTCCAATATCTCCCCTATGCAACGCAATGGAATTATTGTGCTACTATGTTCATAGAGGTAATAACGATAAATTTTCCAAAAATATGGATTGTAAAATATGTATCCCAAAGGGCTAGCTATAATAGAGTGGTTATGCTAAATTTAGTGCCATCTTCATCAGATGTAGACTCATATGGTGAGCAAATGCAACTTCTAGCAGAAGAGGTTTCATATTCAATGGCCCCATCAGTACTTGTTGACACTAATAAAAAACTCCATCCTAATATGGAATATGATCAAGGATGCTTTTCCCCAATGGGTCATCACTCAACCTATTTCACATGACTCCCTCGATTTGAAGTTCCCTTGACAATAGGTCGTCTTAGAGGTCATGGATTCAATTTATAAACCAAGGGAGGATATGCCTCATGATGCCTCTATTCTCCTCAATTTGGACATGGCTTGGCTTGGAAAATAAAATCTTGAATCGTGTTGAGGGGCATTTCTTGGGTAATCCAGGGAAGTGCCACCCTTAGAGCCAATCAAGTATTGGATTTCTAATATCAAACTTGCCACTGAATTGCCCAATCTAAACCTCCCCATTGAAAATTTTCTTGTACTTTCATTTTGTCTTCATAGTCATCATGAAGGACATATACTAGCTCATGATACCACTCACTCTTTATGTTCTCGGTTAGTTCCTAATAATGATAGGATTCTAGGGTTTCATTGGAATCATCAACCTTTAGGAATGTGGTAATTTAACCCTAGTATGGCCCCAACATGGTGTGCCATATGATGTTGACAATGGCCCATGAATTCATACAAATCCACAAGAATACTAGGCATATGCTCGACAGTGGGCACTACATGACATAACCTATCAGTCTACGTTGTGCCTTGTACATATATATTTTAGTTTTGGTTTAGGGTGTTATCTGATAATTTGTTATCTTTGAGTGTGGCTTATTTTAGTTTAATGCTTATCACGCTCGTTTCTTAATTCGCATTTTTTAGTTACATACTCGTGGCTTGTCATAGATAGACCCATGGTGAGACCAAGAGGTTACATATATTAGTACTCTATGTATGTTGACATATGTCACAATAATTGAGAATTTCAACAAGCATGCATTTCCACAAAACCACAGGGGTTTCACTGGGGGAGCAATACCATACCGCATGCATTCATATTGGGGGGTATATATTGAGGAAAAAATGACATTATATATTGGGGAATATATGGGGAGCAAAGGATTTTTATATTGGTAGGTATAAAAAATGGAGCTCAAAGTTAATGAAAAAATATAAAGAGGTATGAAAATTGTTAATGAAAAAATGGATACCTGCAATATCTAGTGAAAATAGGGGTTTTTTAATTGGAGAGGGTTATTGGGTTCATATTGACAGGGGGTTAAATAATGTGGTTTTAGAGGCATTTTCAAATATGTAGTCAAATTAGAGGTATTGGTTCGTATGTCACAAATGCACGTGATATGTTAGAGGTTCATTGAGTGAAGCCCCCGTGAACAAAACATGGAATTTGATTCAAATCATTTTAAATTATGAGTATAAACTGAAATTGACATAGATAGTACATCATAGATGCTAAAAATCCCAAAAAACTATAAATTAAAAAAATAAAATATTTATGGTCCTATTCTTACCCAATCCATGTTTTATTTATTTCATTATGTGATTTAATCATGTGCCTAGTTGCTTTGGATGGTTTTTACAATATAGGATGGGGTTTTTATTATGACATCCATTGAACCCTGGGTGCATAAATGTTACAACATTCTCTTACTTTATCATCTTCATTGCACCTTACATCTGATCCCACTAGGTTGAGACGTTAACCTCTCTTTATTTGTGCATTGTAACCTGTGTAATAGAGCCTTCCTCTTCATAGATTCCCTAGATTAGCACCTATTTTTTGTTTTGGTTTCCATGCTATAATATTTTAGAATCTTAGAATCCTTCCTTTAGATTTTCCATGCCTTTGAAGTTGAGAATCATGTTCTCTCTCTTATATAATTTTTTGGTCATACCCCAAGGAGGATTCTGAAATACTTGTATTACCTTATAATTATTGATACATATTACCTACCTCACTTACACATGTTGTTCTACTATTATTTTCCCTTGCTTTGCTTACTGTCATTATAGTCACATTATCGTTGGCCTAATTGTTATCTTTTTCTTGTTGTTTCTACCTTTCCTAGAGAGATCAATGCAATGAGCGGATTTCCTTTCCCATCCTCTTTGCTTCATCTTGTTTAGGGTAGTTTTGTCAACTTAGAACATGTTTCACCTTCTTTAACACTCGTTTTTCTAGTATGAGCTTGTTAGGTGTAATATATGGTAGACTAATGGACCAACATTTAGTTTTCAATTTGAGGTCCATGGACTTCAAGCCGTAGAACTGGAAATGCCATAGAAGGACTCTAGTGACCTGCAAAAAAGAACCACAGTTTGTCTAGAAATTTCTCACACCTTGAGTTCCTGCACTAGCCAATCCTATGTTCTAATCTTGCACTCAAAAAAAATCTTTAGAAATGAAACCATAAACATTAATCCTACAATTTATCAACAATTGTAAGCAAACCTAGTTATTAGCAATTGAAAACAAACCCTACCTATTGACAATTTAAAGAGTAAACCCTAACTATTGAATTGTAGTCCCTAGCTACTAGCTTACTAGAAATTTGAACATTAACTAAGAAAATGTAAAGATTATCTTTAAAGGGAAAGTGAATTAAGATCACACATTGTAAAATATTTTCATACACCATACATAACTCCAAATCAAAGAAATTAGTCAAGTCTAGTGTGATCATGCACTAGGTTTTGTCTCCACTCAACTTTGTGCGCAATCAAAGAACTAAAAATATGGATTGAATATGCTTCTAGTGTTATCAACATAATCAAATGTATTAACTGTATGAGAAATCATTGTTTGCATAAAAAAAATAACCTCACTCTTATCTAATCTTCTTGCAAACCTCATAATACACTTCAACAAATGACTTATCTCAATCAAGCAAAGTATTGGAAATCATGGTAGTAAAGCTCATGCGAAGGGGACAACAAAGATAGATTATTCTATAACATTAGAAGTGAAAACCAAAATTCAAGAAACAATTATTCAAACAAGGCTACAAGTATAAACTCAAACAATTGAATTCTCCTTCTTTTAATAGTTGTTGTTGCATTCAATATTCATCAGTGTTACAAGTTCATATTCCTCACAAATATGAATCATTGTTCCAAATGGTTAAGTACACAAACTTTGTGAACCAAATTAACAAGAGTGACCAAATATGTAACTTTGGTGAATCAAATAACCAGACAAGATTAAATATCCAAACTTTGTTTTATACTAAATGACATGGTTTACAACTACATTCAAATGGTGGTTACATATCACCTTCCAACTCTATTGTAACTAGGTTTATTGTTATTGACAAACTTCATATCAAACAAATATATAGATCAAGCCTCGACAATGGTTAAATCTTAACAAGATTGTCAACTTGTTCAATGATAATCATTTACAAAACTAGGTTACTATTTAGGAGGGTTTCAAATGTCTTCAGAGCTATTATGTTTATACTATGGCAGTGGATCTCAAAGGTCAACAAATATTCAGCCCTTGTGTCAATAATGAATCAAGGACTGCAAATATAAATCTCACTCAACAAGATCTATGTAACCTTTGTTAAAATATCTCAAATCTGCAACAAGACTAAAACCTTGAAATAAATCACATCAAAGTGTTTCTTAATTAACTACCTATAGGCATATAACAAAGTTATTGTTATAGTTTATGGTTTTTATCCACGCAATTGAGTAATGTAATAATTTTAAGGACAATTTTCACACTTACAGCTCCACCCCTCCATATATAAATGCCAAATGATCACAATTCAAAGCATTGTATAAATATGAAGGAAATTGAGTGTAAAAAGTAGCATACTATAATCTAGTAAATTATTGAAGAAGCCACACACTCAATGCACCAATACTTATAAATGAACACACATTATTCACCAAATTTACAAACCACACAAAGAATATACAACTAGAGAGGTGTTGAGTTGGTCTAGTGGACCCTTTTAGTCCATATCACACCCTCTTTTAAAATCTTAAATTACTAAGCTGAGATGATCATAAAATACACAACAAGTGAGAAGAAAAACCCGGCATAAAAAGTCTTGTATTAAAAATCAATCAGTATTTTACATCAACAACCATATGCTCAAGGTCTGAACTAGCAATATGAAATTAGAATAAAATCCTCTCCTTAGCGCAGGCCATGGATGGTCGTTTTATACATATTACAGTATGAATTTAAGCTATAACAACCCATTTTTTTCAAACTGGGCATGATTCAGAAATTCTAGAAAATTGTGCATTTAAAAAAAAATATTCCTCAAATAACCTCTCATATCTCCCATACCATGGCGAATTTTGGAAATGGCCCCCATAATACTCAATTTTTTGTATTAGGAACAAAACCCATGTCCCGGAATTTGAGATTCACCTTCATCTGCATGAAAATCAAGGAGGAAGTTAGTTGTTTCAAACTATAGCAAATTCGGAGTAGAGGCATTAATTAGCTTCTACAAATCGACATGTGTGGCCTGGGTGCATTTTGACTCATGTGGGAGCATGAAAACATCACTGTGGACACAAACCATGTCTCAGTTTTTTCCCAGAAGTGCGCTAATATGTTGAACCCAAAATGAGTGTAGAATTTTACTTAGTGCGGGATCAGGGCCAACTATTGGTGCACCTAACAATCAATTGTTGATGCATGTATATCTTTGACACCAAAATTTCATATGCCTTCTTGAAAACCTAAAATATCACAAGCACCATCATTCATTACGATTTTGATGTAAATTTTATTGAAACAATAAGTTAAATAATAAACAATTACCTGATCATGTTCCAGGTTTAAGATAATAGCCCAACAATTGTGCAAAATGATAGTAATAATGATAGGAATTAGATAAAATTGTGATTAATCATAGAATAAAAGGATAGATTAAATCAACCAATTATGGGGCATGACATTCCCCCATGTTGACCATCTTGCATGTCCTCATGCAAGTAAAACCTTTGAATGGATACTAAAGTTAAAACTATAGGGCTAGGGTTTCTTTGTTAGAGTTATGATGCATTGACCAAAATATTCTGAAAATATAGGGCTACTTGAATAAAATCACATAGGTAAATGTATATGACATTGACTCCTTTTGCATCAATAAGATAAGAAAGACTTGTGACCAAAGATTCAACGTTGTTAAGACTAATCTTCATTATTTTCCAACTAATGTCAGGATTTCCATAGGAATATTAACAATATTTTCACTTCAGGGATAAAGTGTCATCATGAAATATCTAGCCATCATATTTCCACAAAGTATCTCTGGAGCAACCCCAATCGGTATTTCTTCACCTCGATATCCTCATTACAAATAAAAGTGATATAATTTAAAATCCATGGCATTAAAGATGGATGGAAATAGGGAAAAATACGGATGAAAAAATGATAACTTCCAAAGGTGACCATCTTAACATTATCCAAGCATATAGTTGAATCTCCTATTGTTCAAGCACAATGAATCACCAGCATTAATGGTCCCACATCCATGAAAAACCTTCTTGTTTTTGAAAGATATAACTCCAAAGCACAATACCTAAAGGATCTTAAAGCCATTCTACAAGAGATATAAATTTCATTTTCTAGCTTCAATTTTAATGATAATTGCTTTAGAATGTGACCTAGGGTTTTTGTTTTAGGTGTTTCAATGTGTGTTCTCCATCTTTGTTACTCGGCATAGGCCTAGTGCCAACAATCTTGTTCGGTACACTAGCAAGTTTACTTTGGTAACATACTAACATGGCCCCCTTTCTAACATGTTTCTTCAGTACCTCGACGAATTTTCTTGTATGTCTCATATTTCCCTTTTTATTAATATATATCACTCAAAAGATTTAAAATAATGTATATTTCTCATTGGTAATTTTTATAGTGTAAGGAAGGCGAGTGGTATGAGAGCGTGTTAGATTTTCTAGGCACATAACTAATTTATATTTAGTCCATGGGAAAAATCATCCACAATAATTCTAAATATCATTATAATAATCATCTCAGATAATGACTGAAAGACTGCTTGATTTAATCATGTTAGGGCTCTCATCAAATCTCATTAGGGTTTTATAGGAGTGGTCCACCATAGGAGGCTTTTCAAAAATGCCTTCAAAGAGAAACTTGAAAATATTTCTTGGATAACAGCTTACTCATGTGACTAGGATAGGGTTAGGGTTTCATACTTGTGAATGGAAAGTATTAAGCATAACAATGACAAAAACCCCCTCACTAACTCAATGGATGACTAAATAATATGAAGAAGAAACACCCAGTCAATGATCAATGTCACTTTACAAAATATGAGGCATTAGAAGTTAATCACATCTGATAAGACTTACCATAGGAGTGATCAACAAAAGTTTCAATAGTTGTGCCTTAGGGAGTTGCAATTTCAAGAGTGTTGTTGTAATTTTTTTTATTTTTATATGGAGTTTGTATTTATTGCTCTTATACTACCATACCCTAATTTAGAGAGAGGAAGATCTCCTCCAAGTGTAGGAGCACTTCCAATGTAGCCATGTGCATAAAAAAATGCTAAATATACTCACACTCATTTAAAAAGTAGGCTTTAACACACACAAGAGTATGAGAAATAGTTTCCTTAACTGGTATGGTGTCAAAAGTTGTCAAATGATGAGGGAGTAAGGTATGCCAATGATTATTTGGAACCATACTTCAATGGGATCCACATATCCATGATTCTCCAACTCATTAAAGACTATTGGCATATACTCCTTTGGTATGTTATGAAATTCTTCCACAACTTGATGATCACTCTCTTAGAGGTATAATAGATCTAGTAAGGCACAAGAGAGAGACTTCTCAATCTTGGGCTCCATTTTCTGCTCTTTAAATTGATAAGGATGGTTAACATAAAATCTAGGGTTTTTTCTTGATGAGCTTCAACAACAGTTTCAGAACAATTTCGAATCATAGATTGATCCTTTAAGGAGCTTTAGATCTAAGCTTCTCCCTAGGGTAAATTCTCTATGGTCATAAGGTTAGTTCTTGAATTCACTCCCTTCCTCGCTCTAGAAGATATAACATTACATTCAATAGGGGAATAAGTAGGAAGAACAAGTGTCTTAAATTTTTGTGCAGCTTGATTGTTGGGATTAGGGTTATGGTTTTATTGCATAGGTAGTTGGGACCATAGAGGAGGATAACACAATGGTGCATTGATTGAGAATTCCAGTTGTTAATGCTCAAGCAGTTGAGTTTGCCTGAGGAACATCTCTAGATAGGGGGCTCCAAACCATCCTTGAGGTTTTGGGAATATATAACTCGAGGGAGAGGGCCACTATGGCCATAAGGTAGGGTATTGAATTGAAGGAGAACTATAAGGTTTCCATGGAATTGTAGGATTATAAATCTACTGAGGAATCTGCTGAGGAAATAAGCATTAGTCTAAGGGTTAAATGATGATAGTTTTTGAGTTATACTTGGCAGTCGATTTGATTTCTTACTTGATTCCCTGAATACTTCTATTAGTCCTAGCAGTGATGGATGATGTTTTGTTAAATGAGCCTCCTCATAAATTTTCGCAAACTTTCACGTTGTTGAGTGGACACTCTCTAAGGGAGTGCTTCTCCCTACAATTGAAGTAGAATCTCAGGTGTGGTTATTCAATTTTAACCTACTTTTGTTCTTCCTGCAAATCATCTAATTGAGAATTTAGAAAGTCTCTTGTAACTCCTAGTCTTGTAGAAGATTTCAAAAATTGAGAAGAAATTTCTCGAGAATTCTTACTAGTCTTGGAGATTCCTCTTGATTTCCTAATGCATAATTCAGAAACATCATCATATGGTAGGTGGAAAACATCACCTGCTCCTATTAGATTTAGGAGTTAAAAAAAATCTTCTTTGATTTCTTTGAGTGGGATCGTTTTCAAGGTCTCTTTTTCCAACTGTTTATGCTTTGATTTTTTAAGGTTGCAACAAAATTGCTCCACATAGTCCTCCAAACTCTTATCCTCCCCTTGTATTATTCTGAAAATATCTTCACTAGCTTGGCAATAGTCTTGGTGTTTATTCAAGAATACATTCTTCATGTCTTTCAATGTTTGAAAGCAATTCCCACCAAGGCTGATGAATCATTGGCGAGTTTCACCTTTTAGAGTAAGATGAAACACTTGCAACCTTTGAGCATTAGTACAATAACCATATCCTCTACAAAGTACTTCAAACTCAAATAAGAATGTATCTGGTTCTTTGTTTTCCAAACCATGAAAATTTGTTTGAGAAAGTAGGGGAATAATGTGCATTTGTGCCATTCATCCTAGATATGTGATAGGGAATTCAAAGGTAACGATGTGTTGCATTTCATCTCAAAATAGAAGAGGTTCTCCATGTACTACTTTGAGACTCCTCCTTCAAATGTTTTGTCCAATCGGTTAATGAAATAGCTGCTTTGGAGATTGACATTAGCCTCAAACTCCTCATTGAAAAAGGCTTCAAAATACCATATTTTTATTCTCAACAATCTAGATGGTGTATTTTTTCAGCACTTGGATAAGTATATATATAGGGGGTGTTCTTACAACACCCAAAAAATGAAAGAAAAAGTTGCAGAAAAGAAACAAAAACTTGCAAGAAAAATTACGTAAAGAAGCAAACCAAATTACTAGAGGTCACCAAGGTCAATCCCCTTTGTGCCTCCTCAACAACAGTGCCAACATTTTAGGTGTAGTATATGGTATACTAATGGACCAACACTTAATTTTTCAATCTGAGGGTCATGGGCCTCGAGACGCAACATTGTAAATGCTAGAGAAAGACTCCAATGACCTACAAAACAAAACCTTGAGTTCCTGCACTATCCAATCTTCTATTCTAATCCTGCACTCAAAAGTAATATTTATAAATGTAACCATAAACACTCATCTTGCAATCTATCAATAATTGTAAGAAAACCCTGGTTATTAAAAATTGAAAACAAACCCTACCTGTTGACAATTTAAATAGTAAACCATAACTATTGAATTGCAAGCCCTAGCTACTAACTTACTGGAAACTTGAGCATCAACCAAGAAAATTCAAAGGTTGTCTTTAAAGGGAAATTGAATTAAGATCACACACTATAAAATGCTTGCATACTCCATATAGAACCCAAATCAAAGAAAGCAGCCAAGTCTAGTGTGATCTTGTACTCGGTTTTGTCTCCACTCAACTCTTTGTGCAATCAAAGAAGTAAAACTATGGCTTGAATATACTTCTAGTTCTATAAAGAAAATCAAATTTATTAACTATATGAGCAATCATTGTGTGCATTAAAAAATAGATAAAAATAAAAATAACCATCACTTTGATCTAATGGACCTATCTCAATCAAGCATAAATATTGGAAATCATGGTAGCAATGCTCATGCAAAGGGGACAACAGAGAAAAAGTATTTTGTAACCCTATAAGTGAAAACCAATATTCAAGAAACAATTATTCAAACAGGGTTATAAGTGTAAACTCAAATAATTAAAGTCTCCTTCTTTCAATAGTTGTTCCTAGACTGAATATTCATCAACGTTACAAGTGCATATTCCTGATAAATATGAATCATTGTTCAAAATGGTTAAGTACACAAGATCTGTGAACAAAATTAACAACAATGACCAAATATGAAACTTTGGTGAATCAAATAAGCACACAAGATTAAAAATCCAAACTTTATTTCATACAAATCCAAATGACAAGGTTTACAACTACATTCAAATGGTGGTTACCTATCACCTTGCAGATATTTTGTAACTAGGGTTATTTTTGTTTACAAGCTTCAAATAAAAAAAATGTATATATCAAGCCTCAGCACTAGTTAAATCTTAACAAGATTGTCAACTTTTTTAGTGATAATTATTTACAATCCCAGGTTACTGTTTTGTAGAGTTTCAAACGTTTTCAGATTTGCTATGTTTATACTGTTGAAAAGGATCTCAAAGGTCAAAAGGTATTCATCCCTTGTGTCAATAATGACTCAAAGACTACAAATATAAATCTCACTTAACAAGACCTCTGTAATAATACTTTGTTAAAATATCTCAGATTTGCAACAAGACTAAAACCTTGAAACAACTCGCATCAAAGTGTTGCTTAGCAAATCACCTATAGGCATATAATAGAGTTATTGTTATAGTTTGTGGTTTTCATCCATGTAGTTGAGTAATGTAATAATTTTAAGGAGATCTGTCACACTTATAGTTAGTTTTACCCTTCTAGATCTAAATGCCAAATGATCACAAGTAAAAGCATTATGTAAATATGATGGAAATATAGTGTAAAAAGTATCATACACATATCTAGTAAATTTGTGAAGAAGCCACGTGGTAAATACACCAATACTTGTAAATGATCACACATTATTCACCAGATTTACAAACCACACAAAGAAGATAAAATTAGAGAGGTATCGAGTTGTTCTGGTGGACCCTACCAGTCCAAGTTGCACTCTATTTTAAAAAATTAAATTATAGAGCTTAGATGATCATAAAATACACAAAAAAGTGAGAAGAAAGACCTTGCATCATAAGTCTTGTATTAAAAATCAATCAGTCTTTTACAATAACATCCATATGCTTAAGGTCCAAACCAGCGATATGAAATTATAATAACATCCTCTCCTTATCACATGCCATGGATGGTATTTTTATACATTTTACAGTACAAATTTAGTGTAATAGCCCATTTTTTTCAAAACTAAGCACGATTCAGAAATTTTGGAAAATCGTGCATTTTTAACAAATCTACCTTAAAGAACATCTTGTATCTCTCAAACCATGGTGAATTTTGGAAAACAACCCTTGAAATACTAAATTTTTCATATTGGGAATAAAACCTTGTCCCGGATATAACAACCTCCCCCCACTTATACCCAAGCAACCGACCAACCAGGGTAAACATGCAACAAGAGGCCACTATAATATGACTCAACATCCTAAGTCAGGTTAAGGAAGTGGAATTGACGGAAATACACCATACAGACATTCAAAAACGGCATTAGGACCCTCAGGAACTAATCCATCCTTTCTGCCAACCAGCCCTTGGGTCCCACTAAGCTTTTGAACCACTTGACCTTTGGACACTCTCATGTTGTGGGCATGCCAGCATCCAGGGACCTCTGGACTCTCACACAGGCAAGCTAGCGTCCAGGTACTTTTTTGCACAATGTTGTGCTAGTGTCCCCAGGAATTAAGCCACTTTATCAGGCCCAGAGCACAAGTCACTGCCCATAATGGAATTGCATCTTCAAAATAGTAAGATAACAGGGAAATGACAATGCAAAGGCAATTACTTGAATAAGACCTTGGCTAGACCCCTACTAGCCATGATAGGAATTTCGCCAAATATATCATGAATATGTAATATACAGGTATAAATAACATATCTAAGTATAGGTGTCTCATACTTAGCTGAGAATTGCTAAGAGGCATTGATGCCTCAACACATTGACTGCCATTTCATCCATTAGGTCATAGATACATTGTTCATTCATTTACAAGTAAAAACATGATGAGATTCATACATAGCTATTGTCATAAAACACATATATAACCAGCGTAATAGTAACATAAATACCAACGAAATCACAACCATATGATCCACATATAAACTAGTATAATACTCATAGAAATACAAGGATAAATAACCCCATATTAATGATGCAAAATCCAAACCTGGGACGAGACTTCCACATTCCACTCGGCTGTAGAATGGCTGAGCCGAATCTCTCTTCATCCATTCACCCTCATGCCATATTCCAAGCATGAATGTGGGATCTCATAGAACACATCAATCCAAAACCATCTAGGGCTTCTAGGAGCATTCCACCTCAACTCATCAAACAGTGATTCCACCTCACAGTCGGACATCACAAAACCATCATCAAATTGGTCTCTATCCAAGACTTTTGGGTATTACAAGCATTTGTTCCAACCAAGGCTTCCAGGACTAGTAACTCAGCCCAGTACTGTAGTCGGGCTTCGAGAGAATTTTTCCAACCAAGGATTCCAGGACTAGTAGCTCAAGCCACCGAGGAATTCCAGAGTGTTTGTCCAACCAAGGCTTCCAAGAATAATAACTGAACCCAAGTTGTTACAGGGCTTTTTGAGCATTTGTCTAACCGAGGCTTCTAGGAACTAATAACTCAACCCAAGCTAAGGAAACATGAGAAACAACCAAAAGAAAACAAGGAAATAAACCCACAATCTCCATGGCTTTTTAGGAAATGGAAAGGCTAGGAAATCCATTGATGTGGCTTTCTTCTTACCCTGTAAGATTCTTGGTTCCTCATTTTCATCCACACACTCAATGGAATTGTCATAACAATCCACCTTGGTTCTATTAAGATATAACCAATCCATGCCCAATAACATAGTGTATGATCCTAATGGTAATACATTCAAATGTGTTGCGGTAGGCATACCATTCAAATCAAATTCATAAGCTCTTACTCAATGATGAACTCGCTTCTTTGTACCTGTAACCAACTGCAATAACCAAGATTTTGCATGCAATTCCTTACTCAAACCACACTTATCCACCAAGTTATGACTAACATAGCTATAATTAGATCCAGGGTCAATCAAAATAGAAATAACTTGATCACAAAGCTTACCATCCATCTCAAATATAGATGATTGATGGTTTTCCTGTTTGTTATCCAATGCTGCATAAATACGAGGAACACTCTAACCAACATCCCAAACATTTTGTGTGTCCTTGGCACTATATTTCTGAGGCATACCAGCCTGATTCTATGGACAATTTCTCCTACGATGATATTTGCCAGAAGTCCAACACTTTATAGGCTTCCATCCTGCACCCTTATTTTTCTCCTCATATCGATATCCCTGTCCTCTATTTGATGCATTGAACTTCTTAGATGGTGCAACATTCTCTTTATTATCTGTACCCTAAGGTCTTGCTCGCTTCTTGTCCCAGTTTCCTTTTTTCCTTGCATTACCTTTCCATTCTGGCTTATTAACATACTTGCAATTTGATTGCTCATAGCAATGCCTTAGTTTTCGAATGGTCTCCTCCAATGATCTAGTCTCATCGAACTCAATCTTGTATTTTAATGCAACCAACAATCCACTAACGAACCTCTGAATCTTGACCTTCTCCTTTGTTAGGTAAGGCACATACCTTAGTAGCTCCAAGAACCTTTTAGTGTACTCCTCATCTGTCATGGATCCCATCTTTAGCTCATAAAATTATTTTTCCCTGTCATCAAAGTATCTCTTCGACAAATACTTCTTGAATAGCTGCTCAAACTCACTCCAAGTCAAGTCTTCCTCATCAATACATCAGATATTATTCATGTCTTCCCACCAAATGTCTACTTTACCTTTGAGACTGAATGTAGCTACTTTGGCTTTCATGTTATCTGAATAGTCATGTAACCTAAAGAAATTACTCATACCAAGCAACCATGCCTTTGCATCCTATGGTTTCTTCATCTCTCCATAAAAATTAGGTAGCTTTGCTTTCTTAAACTCATCCAGCAAGTATCCCCTATCAATCTGCCTGTAAGGATGATAACGATGACAGTCATAGTGCCTATCTGAATCAGAACTAGAATAGTACCTATGTATATCCCTTTTCTTCTTTAGAATGTCCAATAATCTTCCATCTCTAACTGTGTCATCTCTATCTGATATGTGACCACCAAGTGACCTACTGCCATATGCCCCATTAGTTATTTCCTCCTGCTCATAGTTGATCCGACATGGTCCTTGTCACTGCAAATCTAACAAACTCTGAAGTATCACTGCATATACCTCTGCTTGTTTCTCCTATGCCTCCATGATTCTGTCATTATCTACCTTGCAACTCCTTATTTCTTCCTTTAAACTTCTTAGTTTATCTACCAAATTGGAAGAGTTCCCAACACCATATTGCTCATTTGATTCATAGGGAGAGTCTTTGTAGTCTACCATCTTACTAGCCATTTGATATTTCTTCCTGCAAGGTATATTATGTCAATTAAACCAAATCATAATAACCAACGTACCTTAGTATAACTCAAGGAAGATACCTTGTCTGCAAAATCAATAAATCAGTGTGATACATGTATAACATATTCATGGCAACATATGGAAACATAACACATAAGCATATAACCATGCAACCATCATTCTAGCTAGGGTCCAGTCATCAATGCATGACCTTATCAACAACTCATACCATGACCTCATGCATGACAACAACCACTACATCACTATACACTTGACCACATGCAAACATTAACATGCATAAACACATTTAATCTAGCATACATGAACAATACTTGTAACCAAACCTACAAGAATGATACATGCAACCAAGCATACAAGAATGCAACCAAACATAAAAGAATGTAACCAAGCATACAAAATTATACATGTAAGTGACATATAACAATATGTAACCAACCATACACTTATGAAGATGCACTCCACAATAAAAAATCAACCCCCACATGATGACATCACTACAACCATGATCAACATCATGCGAATTCAACAAGCACATGGAATGAAAGTGTCACACACACACATGCAACTAACAAGAATGCATTACCAACACACAACCCATCCAGTTTGAGGGGTGAACCATGCTCTAATACAACTCTAAAACACCCTCCTCCCACATCTACCCAAGAAACTGGCAAACTGGGTTAAACATGCGACGAGAGGCCACTATGATATGATTCAACCTCCTAAGTCACGTTAAACATGCGACGAGAGGCTACTATGATATGATTCAACCTCCTAAGTCATGTTAAGGAAGTGAACTAATGGAAACACACCATACATACATTCAACATTAGCATTAGGACCCTCAAGAACCGATACAACCTTTATGCCAACCAGCCCTTAGTTCCCACTGAGATTTTGGACCACTTGAATAAGACCTTGGCTAGACCCCTACTAGCCATGATAGGCATTTCGTCAAACACATCGCGAATATGTAATCTACAGGTGTAAATAACATATCTAAGTGTAGGGGTCTCATGCTTAGCTAAGAATCACTAAGATATATTGATGCCTCAACACAATGACTGCCATTTCATCCATTAGGTCATACATACAGTGCTCATTCATTTACAAGTAAAAACATGATGAGAGTCATACATAGCTACTGTCAGAAAACACATTTATAACTAGCATAATAGCAATAGAAATACCAATGAAATCACAACCATATGATCCACACATAAGCCAGTATAATACTCATAGAAATACAAGGAGAAATAACCTCATATTGATGATGCAAAATCCAAACCGGGGATGGGATTTCCATGTTCCACCCGACTGTAGAATCGCTGAACCAAATCTCTCTTCAGTCATTCAACCTCATGCCATATTCCAAGCATGAATGTGGGATCTCGTAGAACACATTAATCCAAAAACATCCATGGCTTCCAGAGGCCATCCACCTCAACCCATCAAACAATGATTCCACCTCACGGTCAAACATCACAAAACCATCATCAAATTGGTCTTTATCCAAGCCTTCCAAGGCTTCTATAGCATTTGTTCCAACCAAGACTTCTAGGAATAGTTACTCAAAACACAACTGTCATTGGGATTCTGGAGTGTTTTTCCAACCAAGGCTTCCAAGACTAGTAACTCACCCCACCAAGGGCTTCCAAATCGTTTATCCAACTAAGGCTTCCAAGACTAGTAACTCAACCCAAGTTTTTACAGGGCTTCCAAAACTAGTAACTCAACCCAAGCTAAGGAAACATAAGAACAAACCAAAACAAAACATGGAAATAAACCCACAATATCCATGTCTATCCAGTAAATGGAAAGGCTAGGCAATCCACTATCAATCCAGGCAATCCTCCATGCCTGTGACAGATCATAACCAAAATTAGTGAGGAAAACATACATGCACTCGGTACCTACAAGCAAGTCCCACCATAGTTGTTGATCTTGATGTCCTCTTGTACCCTCCTACTCTTCCTTTGCCTTCTTGCTCCAAGAATCCAAGTATGCCATACCCTCCAAGAGTGCTCCAAGAATACTCTAAGTATCCAAGAGTATGTGAGAGAGAGAGAATGATGAGAGAGCTCTAAAACTGAACTGACAAAAGGTTACCAACTAATTCCCATAAGCATTTTTATGAATGAGGCCTCTATTTTCTTCATTTCCCATTATTTTCCTTCATTTTCCTCCTCACATGCAACCCGTGACGTTTCACCTCCCTTTTCTCCTAATTTCCAATATTTTCATAAATAAATGTGCCAAAATTCCATTTTTCCTTACCAAAGCCTTAGCCATTTCCTTCGCCAATTTCCTTAGCCATTAAACAGCCCATTAGGGGGAATTTTGAGGTCTAAAATGGGCCTCCTAAGAAAAATGTACAACCAAAATAAACATATAAGAACCAATAGGATTCAAGATGATGATATCAACCATGGGGGACGATTCTCCATTTTTGGAGTAAAAAAATAAAAATATTAAAGAATAATAATATAATAAAACTACTTTTCAACTCGTATTTTGAACTTATCTCCTTAAGGTTTTACTCAAATTTCGAGTGGGATTACTCGTTGGATGAAAAATTTAATTTATCATCCAAGGAGTACCCATGTTGCATACTTTCGATGGACCCTGCTACATGAAAAATGATAAATACATAAAAAAAAATGTGAATGCAGTCACATTTTTCATGTATTTCTAATTTTTCGTCTAGTAAGGTCCATCGAAAGTATGCAACATGGGTACTCCTTGGATGAGGAATCAAAATTTTCACCCAAAAAGTGTTTTTGCTCAATATTTGAGTAAACCCATAGGGAGATAAGTTGAAAATACGAGTTCAAAAGATAAGTTTTTCATTTTTCCCTCTAAAATTTGATGAAGTAATCTAATCTTATTTTATTATTTCCACTATTATTTTATAATTTCCTTAGGAGGCCCATTTTAGACCTTAAAAATCCCCTAATGATAAGTGATCCCCATCACTAGGATTTTACCCAACATTTAGCTTGGAATAAGTGTCCCATCAACCATGGTTATTATTTTTCCCTTATCAACTTTTATTACATGGAATTTTCATGAGGGATATTACACCAGAATTTTGAGATTTTCCTTTATCTGCACGAAAAATCGAGGAGGAAGTTGGTTATTTGAAAATTGTTGTGAATTTAGGGAAAATGCATTAATTAGCTTCTAGAAATCCACATTTGTGAAATGGGTGCATTTTGATTCATATAGGAGCATGAAAACATCATTATGGACACAAACCATGTCTCAGTTATCTCCCTAAAGTGCGCGAATATGTGGAACCCAAATGACTACAGGAACTATTCTTCGTGCATGATCAAGGCCAGATATTGATGCACTTAGCAATAAATTGTTCATTCATGTATATCTTTGACCAGAATTTCATACGCCTTCTTGAGAACCTAAAATAACGCAGGCACCATCATTAATAACCATTTTGATGTAAATCTTATTGACACAAAGGAAATAAGTTAAATAATAAACTATTATCTTATCATGTTCCAAGTTTAAGATAATAACCCAACAATTGTGCAAAATGATAGTAATAACGATAGGAATTAGATAAAATCATGAGTAATCATAAGACATGAAGATAGATAAATACAACTATTTTGGGGCCTCACAGAGCTTATGTTTCATTTTTCTAATGTTTGATAAACACTAAAGGATGACAATCTTACCCTTCTCCCTTTTTCTAGATCATTAAAATAATGAGAAGGATACTGAACATTCTTTTACCTCTTTTTTTGGCTAATTAATGCCTACTGAAAAATACACCTTGTATCAAACACACTACTACCTATTTTTCAAGCTCATTAAACCACAAATAAGACACCATTTCTAGTAACTTTTACCTATTTTTTTGGCTTTATAAAGCTAAACAAAGTGTAGAGATTTCTATAAAGCTAGCTTTGATACCATGTAGAAATTCCTACAAATCTAGCTCTAATACAATGTAGAAATTCCTAAAAATCTAGCTTTGATACCATGTAGAAATTTCTACAAATCTAGATCTGATACCAGGTAGAAATTTCTACAAATCTAGAACTGATGCCATGTAGAAATTTCTACAAATCTAGCTTTGATACCATGTAGAGATTTCTACAAATGTGGCTCTAATACCATGTAGAAATTCTTTGTAGTTTCAAACTACTAATTGTAAGATGCTAAAACAATAGACTTAAATCCACTCTACTCATGAGCATAAACAATTAAACAATTGATGAAATCATGAAGCATACAAGAGAAATAATTTAATCACACATAACACATTGATTTCTTGGGGAAAGCTACAACTAAAAACCGTTGATATCTGTATATTGCATTAGTCAGAAAATATGAGAAGATTGCAATGCTTTTCTCAAGCCTGAGAAACCTCTGCATTATCTCTATCTATCTCACTACTTCCTAGACAAGTCTTGGATTAATACAATATAATTAGCTCAACCTGCACAAGTATTTTCTATCATCTACCTGACTAACATCCTTTGGCCAATACTTAGCCAAAATCTTATCCTTCCAAGCTCCTACTCCCTTGCATTGTTCCTCAAGTAATTAACCCTTATTTAATGGGGAAATTATTCAATTATGAATTGCACAATCCTCATAGGCCTTTCTTTGACTGCATGCACCATCTGTTTAATTTAGATGATTTTACAACTGATAGTGCATCATCCCTTAACTCCAATTTCAATTGGCTCTTTCTCTTATCTGATATGCATGAGTTAATTATGAGTGAATCTTTAGTTTATTGGTTGATCACTGTAGGCAACACCATACTGCACTTTAGGAAACATCTGTAGGTTTTAACCCTGTACAGAAATTACCTGCATATGAATTCTAAAAAACAGAAAATAAACAATGGCGAGAGCATAACAATAAATAAAATATATACAAATATTTTCCCTTGGATCCCAAAATCGGGACTACCAGTTTGATTTTTCATTATATTCCTTTCAATGTTACAATAAATATTTATACATGCCGAAGCATCCATAAACCCCAATCCATTAACCCTGGATTAGAACATAACCATAGTTCCCTTGACCGGATCTACAAAATACCATGGACTGAAAACCATCGTGCCCAAAACCATGTGCGAAAACCATGCACAAAACCATAGGTAGGTTCACCCACCAAATATAGGGGCATCGTGGAAAGAATATAACACAACCGAACAACACCCCATTGTTCCACGGACAACACCCCACTACTATAGGTTGCACCACACTACTGTAGGTTACACCCCACTACTGTAGGTTATCCCCCACTACTGGACCTCCCGCTAATTCCTTCATCAGTTGGAACTAGTTTAACTAACTTTAACTCAGTTATACTGAATTAAATAATTACAACTCAAAATAAACTCAACTAGTGTCCTAATTGTAGGAGACACTCTACATGAGTCTAGTTAGATCCTCAACTCGAATTAACTGAGCTAACTACGTCAAATTAACTTAGTTAACTATTACAAGTTGTCATGAGATGTGGAGTTTCAATTTTATTCCCAATTTAATTCAAGGAAAAATTAAACTAGGATTATTTATTTATTTATTTTATTTTTTTATGTTATTCTTAACATTTCTTGTTGTTATTTTCAACACTCCCTCTCAACAAGAAAGTAATTCAACTCTATCTCGATCTGGTAGATTTGGAATGTTCTCTGTGAAACTCTTTTCATTATTGTCGTTGCTACTGCAACATCTGCAACCAAAAGCATCCAAACAAAATAAATTGAATCAACTGTGTTTGCAATTGTCTACAGGGAAAATTGTGTTGTTGTTGATTTTGCTACTGAGCTTCATACTCTGTTGTGAACATTTCTTTACACTCCTCAATTGTTCCAGGTGGATCTTGCTGACCACCTTCGAAGTCCACCTAGACCCCCACCATTTTTTGTCTCGACATTTTTTGTTTCCTTAATTGTAGCACAACTTAGTATTTTTAGCAGTTTTTCGGGTCCTAAACTTCCGGAGCTGTTTTGAGGCCCTAAAGTTACGACCCCAGGAAGTTGATGTACCAATTTACCCAAACGAGGCCCACAGTTTGGTGTTTCATCTTCTAGGGTTAGGTTTTGGAATGTTAAGGGTTTTCCATTGTTTGTAAACAATAAATAGGCCTTTGAAACTCATTGTAACACAATTCAGAGGCATGTAGCGACCACATCTCTTGTCAGAGATAAGCTACCACCGCCCTAGCTGATTTATTTCCATTACTGTTTATAAGGATATTTCAATATTTTACATTAATGAAATGAAGTATTATTTCCGCTGCATATCTATGTTTATGGTTATCTCTGTAATTTGTTGCGTTCCTGTTTAAGTCTGGATCAGTGGTATCAGAGCGGTCTTCTTTTTCTTTATTTTTCTTTGCATGTCCCTAACGAGGTCGGGATATAAGGAGTTAGGGCTTGAACTGGTTGAACCTTTGCAAGACTAGCCTCGAAAATCTCGATGGCCTCCCATGGCAGATGAGAAGAAAGACTAGGGGGCAGGAGATCCTATCAAAATCTTGCTCGAAGAAGCCCTCGAGCGACAATGGAACGCGATGATGGATAGCTTTTCCTAGATCCTTCAGTGGCTATCCAGAAGCGACAAATCGACTTCTAGCAGCTACTCTGGAAACACCACGCCCTTTAAGGTACACGTTAATTTTGAAATCCCCATATTCGAGGGTCAGATAGACGCAGATGTCGTAGATAAATGGTTAAATCTACTAGAGGGTTATTTTTTCTGTTCATGAATTTTCGAGTCGAGAAAAGATTATTTTTACTCTTCTCAAAGTAGCACCCCACGTCAAGGATTGGTGGGAAACCTACTGTGAGCAGAAGAATGAAAATACCGACTCACTATTTTTAGCTACACCCACCTGGAATTCACTCTGCGATGCCATCAAGGAGGAGTACTACGCTGTCGGAAGCTATGAGGATGAATACATAAAGTGGACCATGTTGCAGCAGGGAAGGGACCAAGAGGTGCCAGAGTTCACTAATCTTTTCCATACCCTTCGCACAAAGTTGGGTATTAAGGATTCGGAGCAGCATTTGATACTCAAATACCGCAGTTGCCTGCACAAGTACATCGAGGAAGAGATAGAATTCCTAAACATCTCCTCGCTCGGCCAGCATACCGATATGCTGTCAAGGTTGAGCAAAATTTTAAACAAAAGAAGTGAGACTTTGGGTGTGCGAATTAAAGCAAGGAAAGGTGCCCCTAAACCACAAAACAAAGGACAAAGCCAAGGCAGGGCAGCCCAAGACAACTCGCCAAAGCTACAAGCAAAGAACAATGCTGCGAAGCCGAAAAAGGGACACGAGAAAATGGTGTGAGTTCCATAAGAGCTCCACTCACAACACAAGTGAGTGTCGGGCCAAGCAGTCACTGGTGGCTAAGCTAAAGGTTTCAGAATCAGATGCATGTTCCGACTCTGAGTCAGAACCCGACAAGGGGAATGACAAAGAGAAGTAGATCATGGATGTGGATCCCAACGCCATTGTTGCTACTGCCAACGTCCAGAAAAATGAGCCAGAAGATCCAGAGGAGGAGGAGCATCTCTTCCACTCCTAGATGTGGGTAAAGGGCTCCCCACTACAATTCATTGTCGATAGCGGGAGCCAAAAGAACCTCATTTTGGTAGAGGTCGTGAAGCGGTTGGGCTTACCGACCACAACACATCCACAACCGTACACCATCAGGTGGCTTCACCAAGCACGACATCTTCGCGTGAGCCAACAGTGTCGCCTTCCATACAACATCAAGCCCTTCACGGATGAGGTATTGTGTGACATTGCTCCCCTTGAAGTTTGTGATGTATAATTAGCACAACCATACTTGTGGAAGCGACTTGTTGTGTATAAATCAAGGCCCCATGCTGTTATTATTACATTGGGAAATAAGTTGTACAGGATACTAGAGGTAGCACCCCCTACCAGCATCTCTTTGATTGCTGCAAAAAAATGCAGTAAGCTCATTTCCAAAACCAGGAAATTTGTTTTCTTGATGATACACCCTCAAGGAAAGAAGAAGACGGTGGCCACAGCCTCGAGACAGGGCCCCTTCACACGACAACTACATATGGACAAGGTCGTGGAGGAGTACGAGGACATCTTCACCTCCCCCGCGGGGGTTCCTCTGCACTGTCAGGTCAAGCACTCCATCGATTTGACCCTAGGTGCAC
>APFE030598011.1:2271-21218 GCA_000404065.3 Pinus taeda
GCCCCCTATGGAAAGAAAACAACAAGTGGGAGATTGTTGGGTTGTGTTATATTCTTTCCACATAGTTAACAGGGGGTTTGAGGGATACCCGTAACCCCACTTTATGGGGTACGCGGCAGCGCCCCGGAAAATTTTGGTTTTGGACCCTATGTTAGGTTGGGCGGACCCACCTACGGTTTTGTGCATGATTTTCACACATGTTTTTTGGACGCGATGGTTTTCGGTCCATGGTTTTAGACGCGATGGTTTTCGGTCCACGGTATTGGATGCTTCAGCATGTATAAATATGTATTGTAACATTGAAAGGAAAATAAAGAAAAAATCAAGCTGGTAGTCCCGGTTTTGGGATCCAGTGGGAAATCGCTATGTATATGTGTTTTATGTGTTATGCTCTCGCATTTTTATTTTTCCTATGAGTTAGAATTCGTATGCAGGTAATTTCTGTATGGGGTTAAAACCTACACAAACCCAAGAGCCATGGTGGTTTGGGGCTTCATGACCTTGAAACCCTTAGTAGAGTTTCAGGAGCTAAACTCTTGTGGAGGTGGATCAAGGAATCAGCAATCCCCTGGGCCAAGCTTTGGAAATAAAAATATGCCAAGACTTGGCAGGAGAAGGATCACATTCGAATGTCAGGGCATATTAATGGCTTCCACATTTGGAACCTTACCTGGGAAAATACAAGTATTTTTCAACAACATAGTTTTTGAGAGATCCGAGATGGGAATCTGGCTTGGTTTTAGGAGGATAAATGGCAACAGGAACCCAATGTGTATAAGGATGAATTAGCAACTCTCAAGCATGATACCGATAACAAATGTCTACTCATGGTAAATGAATTCTAGGACTAGGTAAGGAACAATGGAAAATGGAGAATTTGGAAGGATCTAGGCCACAGTGAAGAGAGCCCTTTGAAGGCCTAGATAGACTCTCTTGCTTAGGTGCTAGAACATGGGAGATTTTTAGTATCCTCCTTGCCTGACCAGCTAAGATGGGGAAGGAATGCCGAAAGAAACTTCAACCTCAAAGAAGCTAAACAAGTAATAACATGGATTAACTACCAAAACCATGATCGAGTGTGGAAGACTCTTTGGCAGAGCCCCCACTGGATGAAAGTAAAGTTATTCATTTGGCTAGTTCATCAAAGGAAAATTTTAACTTGGGAGAATCTCCGGAAAAAATGCTTCACTGGCCCATCCAAATGTTACCTATGTGGCTTACAAGAGGAAATGATGGATCACCTTCTCAACCTTTGCCCTTTCACCTCTACCATATAGGATTGAGTGACTTCAATATTTAGGCACACTAATAGGGATAGACTCAGCATCTACAACACTTTGAAGAATTGGAGGAAATATTCTTAGAGAATGAAATCCTCAATAAAGCTTGGACTCTAGTTCTAGGCTTCGTTATCTAGGATGTTTGTAAAGATCATAATAGTAGGATCTTCAAGAATAAAGTAAGCAAGCCCTAGCACATAATTGATCAAATTTTAAGGCAGCTCGATGACACATTCAAAAGCTTGTTGTGGAAATGTCCCAAGGACCCTCCTTTGCCCTAAGATGTGTGTATACTACTACATTTGGGTCTCTAGTCAATAGGTCCAGAGGGCATAATTTAGGGTATGAGCCAAATAAATGTAGATATAAATATTTAGAAGCCTCCTCCACATGGTTTCCTAAAAGTAAATATAGATGGAGCATCTAAGGGCAACCCAGGGTTAGCTAATTTTGGGGGTGTTATAAGAGATGAATAGGGACGAATAAAGGAGATCTTTCATGGCCACTTGGGGAAGGGCCCTAATAACATGGTGGAACTCATGGCCTTTGAGAAATGCCTGGAAATCTTGGTGGACTCAAATTCACACGATGTCATCATTGAAGCAGATTTGGAATTGATTATTAGAGCAGCCAAGAGAATTTGCAATGGAACAACACTGGATAAAGTGTTGAAACATTGGAAGCTATCATAGGTATTTCTCCGTATTTATACCCACCTACAAACCTCAAAAATTGTACACTTTGTCCATGTGAAAAGAAAAGCTAATATGTTAGTTGATCGTCTGGTGAATGAAGGAGTGATTAGTAAGGAAAGGGACACTCAACACATTTGGGAGTTGATACCCCCAGGAAAACTATTAGAGGATTGCCTCTGTCAGGCTACCAAATATAAGGATTGCTGGATCGACAAGCTAGATTGTTGACGTTCAGGAGACAGGCAAGAGTGCATGGTTGCTTAAATTGTTTTCTTGTTGACCGGTAGCAGTCTGCGGATTGTATTGGGATCAATATTCCAACGCATTTGAGAAGATGGTCAAGATCAATGGAGGAAAACCATGGACACAGTGGCATGGAGATTGATTTAGGACCGATAGATCTTGGTTGAGTGTGATCTATGGTTTTCGGGCGAGGATGTCACCTGACAATTAACGAGAAGAAGTGGGTTCGAGAAACCCACAAGTGGATTTTGGGTAGAGGAAAGGCCATAAGTGGTAATTCCCCATTGGCTCCAATTCCATACAAACAGTGACAAGTAACAGTGAGACGGGAGAGGGAAACCACTTTTTGGGTGGATTTGGAGTGCACAAGTTAACCAGTCGAAATAGGGGTGAGCTGTTAGATTTGGTGGAGCAAGATTGACGGTTAACATACGAGGAGCTTGTTTTGAAGTTGGGAAGTGTTATGACCATCGGATCTTGGATAGATCAACAGTGTAGAAGTGTTGAAGATTCTTTAGAAGGCCGGATTTCAAATTTTTATAATTTTTTGTTTAAGCTACCGTCGGGTCCGAAGTAGTAGAATCGGGTTGGGAAATACACAAGTGGATTTTGAGTGGAGGAAAAGTTGTAAATGGTATTTCTCAGTCGGCTTCAATTCCACTCACTCAGTGACATGTATCAGTGAGGTGAGAGAGGGAAACCACTTTTTAGGTGGATTTGAAGTGTGAAAGCTAACCAGCCAAAGTACATGTGAGCTGTTAGATCTGGTGGAGCGAGATCGACGGTTGACAGACGAGGAGCATGTTTCAAAGTCGGGAAGTGTTGTGACAGTTGGATCCTGGATAGGTCAACACTGAAGAAGTGTCGTCATTTCTTTAGAGGGGTGGATTTCAATTTTTCAAACTGTGGAGCAAAACTCTACGAGTTTTGGAGGGTTTTGTTAGCTTAGCAGAAGCTCTAAAGTTTCCAGTGAATTACAGAGAGCCCTTGGGAGTCTAATACTCCTTCCTGTTTACAATTTTTTGGAAATCCATGAGAATTGGTTTGATCTTGGCTTTTTTTTTCCTGTTGATGGCATTCCCAAAACAAATTGGTTCTTTTTTGGGTCTTTTCACTTGCAAAGATGTGTAACATATGCAATGTACTTGTACGGTTAATAGAAGTATCCATTCTTACTTGACCAAAAAAAACATATTTGAGCATATGGGTCTCATACTTATCTAAGAATTGCTAACAACTGTTGTTCACTCATATCATTTACTGCATTATCACCTATTAGGTCAAATACACATTGTTCATCTATTTACAAGTAAAAACATGATGAGAGCCATGCATAGCCACTATCATAAATCATATACATAACGAGAATGATAGCAACATAAATACCAATGAAATCAAAACCATATGATACACATATAAATGAATATAATACTCATGGAAATACAATGATAAATAACCTCATACTGATGATGCAAATCCAAACCTGAGATGGGATTTCCATGTTCCACCTGACCATAGAATGGCTGAGCCAAATTTCTCTCATCCATTCACCCCCGTGCTATATTCCAAGCATGAATGTGGGATCTCATAAAACACATCAATCTAAAACCATCCATGGATTTAAAAGGCTAACCACCTCAACCCATCAAATAGTGATTCTACCTCACGTTTGGACATCACAAAACCATCACCAAAATGGTCTCTATCAAAGCCTTCTAGGCTCTAGGTGTTTGTTCCAACCAAGGCTCTAGGATTAGTAACTCAACCCACAACTGTCGTCAATCTTCCAGAGCATTTTTCCAACAAAATCTTCTAAGACTAGTAACTTAACCCACCAATGGCTTCTAGAGAGTTTTTCCAACCAAGGCTTCCATGACTAGTAACTCAACCCAAGCTGTTACTGGGCTTCCAGAGAATTTTTTCGACTAGGGGTTCTAGGAACTAATAAGTAAACACAAGCTAATGAAACATGAGAACCAACCAAAATAAAAAACACGAAATAAATCCACAATCACAATGGATATCTAGGAAATGGAAAGGGTAGGCAATCCACTGTCGACAATCCTCCATGCCAGTGACAGATCATGACTAAAAACCCACCTGCATATGCCATGCATACCAAAAATAGTTAGGAAAACATACATGCAACTCGATACCTACAATAAAATCCCACTGTGGCTATTGATCCTCATGTCCTCTTGCACTTTCCTACTCTTACTTTCCCTTCTTGCTCCAAAAATCCAAGTATGCCACTCTCTCCAAGAGTGCTCCAAGAAAACTCTAAGTGTCCAACAGTAAGAGAGAGAGAATAGAAGTGAGTTCCACCAAACCTGAACTAACCAAGCTTACACTAACCAAGCCTACCGTGACCAAGCCTACCCACTAATCCTCAAAAGCTGTTTTATCAATGAGGCCTCTAATTTCTTCATTTTCCATTACTTTCCATCAATTTCCTCCTCACATGTGACATGTGACCTTTAACCATTCTTTTCTCTTAATTTCCATTATTTTCATAATTAAAATGTCAATTAATGCCTCATGCCTTTCCAAAGCCTTTTCCATTTCCTTTTCCAATTTCCTTAGCCATAATAAACCGAATGAACACCCACTAAGATTTTTTCTGCACCATTCAAGTTGGAATACGTGTCCCATGACCATGGTATTATATATATTTTAGATGGAATTTTAACCAAGGCTGTTACAGAACCCTCCCCCTTGGGGGAACATTGTCTTTGGTGTTCAGTGACACCTATAACCAATAAGACTACTAAAAAAAAATCATACTTCCCATGGAGCTTTATAACATATCTCATTGTAGTATTTACAATGATCATCTGTTAATACATGAAAAACATACCATTTACTGGAGCTTTATAACACAACTCATCACAATATTTACAATAATAACCACTTATAGACACATAGAAATTTTCTTCAACCAGCAAATAACTATACTGTTTATGGAGCTTTATAAAGTAGCTCGATACAATATTTACAATAATATACACATATATATATTTTATCAACCAACAAATAAAAGGATACGATGCGTGCATCCTCAAAAAGGGAATCCAAAGGCTCATACCTCCACCCTCAAAGTAATACTAGGATTCACCTTGCTCCCACGAAGTTCAAAATCCACTACAAAGTAAAATATGCATCCAATGTCCAACGCTAAAATCCTGTGCCACTTGTCCTCTCAGTGAACAGTTACCAGCTCATTGTTTTAGGGAACACTACCAATGTGCATATGATTCCATTTGGCAATGCTAATGACCAAAATAAATCCTTCCCTGACATTCCCTTCTCTGTTATGCAGTCCCTCGGGAAATCCAGTCACCTCCTGCTATGTATTCATACACCTTCCAAGTTTTGCTGGCACCCCCATCTCGGGAAGTCCATTCCTTGGCAAGGCTTCCTCGCATTAGAAGATATAAGAAACAAGGCATATCCTTGCCTCAAACCATCATACCGCTCATAGCATGCTCATGGAAATCAATGGACACTATTGGCTACTAGTGTCCCATGATGGCCCTACTTTTGAATACTTTACGATCATACTACTATATTTTCCAATTCCCGTCGCTATTGCAAATTCTTACAGTTAGTTTCAGCGACCCAACTAGGCATTTCCTTGCCTCCTGTACCAAGCACATAACTTTCATTAGATTTAAAATAAATTGAAATAAATTCACATCATACCTCATTGGTAGCTTATCAATAAGGTATACTTGCAATCCTCTTTTATTCTTGTCACAACAAGTCAAATTTACATCTTTGACCAAATCATCATTTATAAACATATCACATTAGGTTAGCTCAAAACATAGCCATCATAGATCAAAATAATAATTGACAAGTAACCATCATAACCCAGAATCATAGATCACATATGATTATCATAGACCTGAATCATGAATCACATGTATAATAAAACTAAAATAAAATATTGATACTTATCCTTTAATCAATCCTTAACTTCTACCTTTGTCCTTATCCTGTCTGCACTCTGTATTGGTTGCCACACCAAACAAACACCTAGTTCATTTTCCTCAACCATGTGCACATAAACATAGTGTGCATCACACACATACAACCACACATGACATAAAACACCATGCAATACATGCACCTACACCTAAAATACAAAACAAACATCTACACACAGTGTATAACACAATACTTACATACACCTACATCCAATGTACACTAGCACACAATACGTATAGCTACACCCAGTGTACAAAACAACACATATGTACACCTATACCCAATGTAGAACACAACACATACATACCCCTACACCCGATGTAAAACACAATATATCCATCTATACCTATGTACAATGCCACACAATACATATACACACACAGAGTACAACATAATGAATACACATGTCATGATACCATGACTACATAATGCACATGCATAGTTCCACATGACTACAACATAACATGTACGACATTCACACAATAGCACATGTACACCATTACCATATGTACAACACGTACAATGTACCACATGTACAAAGCACCACCTACACAACCTGTGCACAACATCACATGTACACGTCACCACCTGCACAATGTGTACACAATGCCGCATGTACATCATACCACATGTATAATGTGTACACAATACTACATGTACACAATACCACATGCACATTACACCACATGTACACGACACCACATGCTCACAACATGACTTGTACAATCATGCACACAACACCATATGTACATAGCACCATATCTATAACATGCACACAAAACATTATGTACATAGCACTGAATATAAAACAAGTACATAACACCCTATGTACACATCACTACATATCCAACACACGTGCATCACAATATGTAAACAGTACAACATATCCATCGTGGACATAGTACAATATGTACACAACACTACATATCCAACATGTACATAACACAATCTATACCAAGCAATCCATATGCAACATTCACACAACACTATATGTACTACCTTGTAGCTAACGTTACATAAACAACATGTACATACACTATATATGTATAACACTGCATGTGCACAACATCAAAGATGCAACATGAACAACATATACAGCATATGCACAAAAACAATACCACACATCCAAACCACACTATCTCTAAGAAATAACCTTGCTTCTAGTGTCTGTCTACCATCAATACTTATCCTAGCATGCCGCAAAGCACATTGTTTTCATTTTGTTGATGTATCGTTCAACGATGTCATAACATACACATAGGCATAATAGAAACATATAATATAAATTCATATTCACATGATACTAACCTCATATATTTGTCATGACTACTCTTCCCACTTGATTCCTCATAGCCAAGAACCTCTTCATTTCATTCACCTGCATGAGCAGTCATTTCTCGACAAGAATGATCCATGAAAACCTTGTCAGACAGTCTCTCTCTCTCTCTCTCTCACACACACACACACACACACACACACACACATCTATATATATAAACATTATAATTAAACAATCATGATCCTGTTAGCCAATGACATATATACATAAATGTATACATATAAACATTATCATAAAAACAATCTTGCCATGATGACCCTGTTAAGGCTGGCATACATACATACATATATGCATATATATGTTAGCATAAATCAATCATGATCACAACATAATTACTAGATATCAAGGTCAAGGATAAGATAACTTCATTTATGCATGCAACACATGCGCACCATCAAGAACAATAGTTCCCAACATAACCAAGGCACATGATGCCTCAAATCCATTCACCTTACCTTTCTTGATCACCTTTCCCATGACTGTCCTACCATCATCCATTTACACTGATGGGCCCCACTAGTCCAACTAGCTACCATACTCTTGCCTTCAACTTCCCTTATACATGCACCAAGTTTCATCCAAGTCTTACCTCACCTGTCACACATCACGCAACTCTCTCGGAGTTCCATTAACTTCGTCCTTCCCCAAACAATTCCCAAGACTCTCAAAACAATAAAGGAAAGACCAAAAAGCAAACAAGAAGAAAACCATGGAAAATCAACAATAATACAACACCACAAACAAAGAGGCATGGCCATGCACATGATACAAACAAAATTGCAATCAAGCACAATAAATCACAAATGACCAAAAGCACAAGACTAACAATAGACACCATGACTCAATTCCCATGGTTCCTAGGGAAATATCAAGGCGAGCCTTCTTCATGATTTCATGACAATCTCCTTTTCCATGCAATCCCTTGCATCATACTACCAGCAACACATAACTATCAGTGTATAAATAAACATAACAATGCACTAATTACCTTACCTTATTGTTCCAAGCAATTTGCCTTGTAACTGAAGAAGTTCATGTCATCTCTCAAGGGGCTCCAATTCCCTTAACGAATCCATGCTTAACTGGAAACTAGCTGATATACCTATCAAATACATGTTCATGGCTATAGCACATATCCACATTTTGTCAGACAAAATCAAGGTGAAGAAGACTTCTTGTATGCAAAGCACTCATTCATTTGGGATTAGGGTTTCCGAACATAGCCAAAGGAATTCTTGCCCAATTCCTTTCTTCTACCTTTTTACTTTTTTGGAATCAAGGCTTATTATGTGTTGCCACATAACCCAACTATTAGTTATATAAACACATCAACTATTACCTTGTCATGTTAATACTAAGCATGTTTCCTACACTCTTCACACGTGTCAACCACACATTCCAAATATCAAGACAATCATATCTATCAATTTGAAATAAACTTTACCAACACTAAAAATCATGTCATAATCCATAATCAACTCATAGTCATTAGACATAATGCTACAACTATCACCTACTACACTTAAGTACATATCAACTATCTCAACACATATGTATTATTACAATCATCTTAAAACAAGATCATTGGAACACATACTCATATTATGCTATTCATCAAATATTCAACCAACTTGCAAACATACCATGTTAAATAAATCAACTATACGACATAATAGACACCAAACACTCAAACACCAAATAGACGTCATAATCAAACATTCAAGCACAAAGTAGACGACATAAGAAAGTTCATACCTTAATGTATCTCAAGGGATGCTATCTTGTCTTCACAATCAATCTAGTTAGCATGATATAAATTCACAACACGTCAACTCAAACACAAATAAGATCATGATATCCATAAAAATCACTAACTAACATGTCCACATCTAAGCTCATGAAAATTTATCATTCATACATAATAATCACATATGTACCATCAGTCTACATTAGCATGGCATAATATCACAACATATTAACTCAAGCACAAATAATATTATGATATATCCAATTTAGCATGATACATATAACATCAAGATCTTAATGTAATAACCCTAATCATCAAGTTACTAGCATATAACAACAAAAACTTATATATCATGTTCATAAATGACATATAACCTAATCATCAAACTAACTATCCAACAAGAACATGCTAACCTATAACCTACTCATCAACAACATATAACATAATCATCAAGCTGTCTAGCATAAAACAACAATAAAAATGCATACAGCCACAGGTTACTATCATTCATGATTATCTGACACATGTGCTTATGACTACACTAATCAACTATCATCTATCATGTATGTAACCATAACATCAGTAGACATGTAATAAACCTAATGTACATTACCCTAATGCATATTAAAATCCATGAATTAACATACCTGCATGCCCAACATCCAAACATGTATGAAAACATGCTCTTGCCTCGAGGTTCAATACTGCAAATTCACTTTGATGGTTTGCATCTCCTGCCCTATCTCAGCCAACACATTATCATCATAACATACAACTATCATCGTGGTGATCTAATTGCATACAATGACCTCATGCACAACAACCTTCACCATGCAAATGCATGCATAACAACATATAAACATTGAAATGTTAAACAAATGCATATACAACCATACACTCATGACACATATTCCACAAAAACACATCAACCTTCACATGGTTACATCACTACAACCATGATCTACACCATGAAAATGAAACAAGAACATGGACTAAAAGCATAAGGAACCACCGATATAAATTCATGACCAACACCCTGCCCATCCAGTCCGAGGGGTGAATCATGCTCTAATACAACTATGTAACACTCTCATCCCACATCTACAAAAGAAACCATTCAGTTGGGGTAAATATGTGATGATATGCCACTATGATATGATTCGACCTCCTAAGTCATGTTAAGGAAGTGGAACTGACATAAACACACCATACAGACATTCAACACAAGCATTATGATCCTTAGGAACCAATCCAACCTTTCTATCAACTAGCCCCTATGTCATGTTGATATTTTGGACCACTTGACCTTTAGATGCTTTCATGCTATGGGCATGCCAACGTACTTGCACCTCTGGACCCTCTCACAAGCTTAAAAGCCAGCATCTAGGGACTATTTTTCTTAGTTTTGTGGCAGTGTCCCTGGGGTTTAAGACACATTTTCAAGCCAAAAGCCCAGGTCACTACAAAGAATTGAATAACACCTCCATAACAGTAAGATAACATACAAATCATAGTACTAATGAAATTACTTGAATAAGACCTTAACTGGACCCCTATTAGCCATGACATGCATTTCTTCAAACATATTACGAATATTTAATCTATAGGTGTAAATAATAGATTTGAGCATAGGGGTCTGATACTTATATGAGAATATTTAAGAACCATTTTTCCCTTACATCATTAGCTGCATTATCATTTATTAGGTTATAGATACATGCTCCATTCATTTACATATAAAAACATGTAGAGAACCATACATCGTCACTCTCATAAAACATATATATAACCAACATAATAGTAAGAGAATTATCAACGAAATCATAATGATATGATCCACATATAAACCATTATAACACTCATAGAAATACAAGGAGAAATAACCCCATATTGAAGATGAAAAATTGAAACCTATGATGGGGTTGCCACGTTCCACCCGATTGTATAATGGCTGAGCCAAATCTTTCTTTAGCCATTCACCCCTATACCATATTCCAAGCATGAATGTGGAATCTCATCAAACACACCAATCTAAAACCATCAAGGGATTCTAGAGGCCAACTACCTCAACCCATCAAATAGTGGTTCCACCTCATGGTCAAAAATCAAAAAAACATCATCATATTGGTCTTTGTCCAAGCCTTCCAAGCTCTAAAACATTTGTTCTAACTAAGTCTCTAGGACTAGTAACTCAACTCACAACTATCGTCGGGCTTCCAGAGTTTTTGTCCAACCAAGGCTTTCAAGACTAGTAACTCAACCCACCAACGGCCTCCAGAGCATTTTTCCAACCAAGGCTTCCATGACTAGTAACTCAACCCAAGATAAGGAAACATGAGAACCAAAACAAAACAAGGAAAATAAACCCATAATCACTATGAATATCCAAGAAATGGGAAGGCTATGCAATCCACTATTGATCTAATAATCACTCGTGAATGACCTCAGTTAAATAATTAATAAATGAAGGTATTATAAACTCATGTGCTATGGTTTTTCTATGATATTTTACGCAACGGATCGATCAGATTGCAAAATATACAGACACTGGAAGAATGGAAAACAGCAAGAGAAACATAATAAGCAAATGCAAGAACACAACAGATCTAATAAGGAGTTGACCCTATCCTCCAGGGCTACATCTCTAGTCCAGCTTTCAGTGGTGGCCTTCTTTTATTGTGTCTTTAAAGTAGAGATTTACAATCAGGAGCTAAATTTGAGTCTCCTGAAATAGATAATGTTTGGTAGGGTGGTTCTTCGATCCCCCAAGCCGTTAGAGTACACAAAATTTTTTCCTTACTAGAACTTGACCTCTGTGGTCTTTAACGGGAGAAGCCTAGTGTGGTTCTCAATTCCCGAAAAATCCTCTCAAGGTTTTCTTGAATCTCTCAAGATTTCTGTCTGCTCAATGATACCTTAGGTCAGCTCAACTCTCTATTTTTTGCTTTTTCCTTCACTGTCTCTTCCTTGCTCTCGCTCTCTCTGTCTTTGTTCTCTTCTTCTCTCTTCTTCTTCATGTTCTATTCTCTGTTTGTTCATGGCTTGAAGCCGATCTATCTCATGATTGTTCGATTCCTCTTCCACCCATTTAGTTCGCCTACTACTTTGGAGTTGCCTGCCTCTGTGTCATTGCCATCGTCCACAAGGAAGTGGCCACTTGTCCTCTCAAAAATTGCGACAGCTCTTCCTCGATGATTCGGTAATTCAGTGACACTCTGGAATGACTCATCCACCAACTCAATAATAAAATCGGACTTCAAACTTCTTTATGTCGTGGCTTAATTCCCCTGTCAAATTCGGTTCCTCCATAGGGTGCAATCTTCGCTGTTAGATCTGGAACCCCCAAATGCTACAATATTCACTCATTTCGCATGGTCGACTTGCTCGATCGTTAGCATGCGATGAGCAGTGGTTTTCTCTCTCATTTGCTGGACACGAATCGTGCGATGAATGGAATTGCTCGATTTCAGCCAAATCCGCTTACTGCTCAAGAGTGCCCTCGATATACCATAGGTTTTGGAGCGTGCAACCCACCCTTCACCTTAGCGCTTTCCCCACAGTTTCCCAACTTCCCATCTAATCGATCACTTGGGGCCTTTCCTTCTTGAGGGGTTTTTCCCAGCGATTCATGAGCGCTAATTGCGCATCAAAAATGGCCTCCGTTTCGCGATTTGGGCTTCCCAAGTGCCAGTTTTGCCTCCTGCGTAGACTCCATGGGCCTCAGTCAGTGCGCTTTGACTGAGGTCCTTGTTGTTCCTTGCTAGCTGTAATCTGCCACTGTCCAGAGGTCTTCCTGATCGCTCTGTGTTCATAAATTCAAAGTCTTTCCTATCTTAATATAGTTATGGCACTTTGATAATCTTCATGGATCCAATTCAGATCATGACCTTCGCATTGAAAAAGCTTTTGGACCACGAAAAGTTGGTTTTCAAGCATCGACTAAGTGAGGGTACAATTGTCTCACTTGTCCAATCTCTATCCACTTTGCATTGCTCAGCTTTGAACCCTTGAGCCCTACTCTAAGGTACTCAACATCTCCTTTGCACGTCGTCCTCACCTTCCTGTCTAGAACTGTGTCTTCCTACAATTCATTAAGATATTCAGGTAGTAGGTCATCAATAAAAGGCAATTGACTCTACTCTTTGGGATCCTCAATTAGAGAGGGTTCAAACAATCTCAAGCAATTTGCATTTATGACTAAATGGATGTGCATGTAAGCTCGTAAATCAAGCCAAAAACATTCTCACCAATCTTCTCAAGTATCTTGAAGAGTCCATACCAAATAGGCTATAGCTTTTTACCTTCACCTTGCATCATATCCTTACTAATATACAACCAGACTTGGTCACCAACTTGGAAACTGTGCTCCATTTGATGCTTGTCATGCCTTGCCTTGTATTTGGCTTGGCTCTTTTCCAGTTGTTTCTGTACTTCCTAGTTGATCTCTTGGATCTGTCCAATGAACCTAGTTTCACGGTCCGCATCACTGTGTCCATCAACTGTGGTATCTTTACCAAAGACAAAATCCAAAGGAGACCTTGGTGTGAACCCAAAACAGGTCTTCAAAGGAGATCCTTGTGTAGAATTATGTTTTTCTCTGTTGTAAGCATGCTGCACATAACATAAATGTTCATCCCAAAGCTTAGGATGTTTGCTGCAATATCCTCTAAGCAACTGGATCACTGTCTTTGTTGACTACTTCTGTCTGGCCATCAGTTTGTGGATGAAAAGTTGTGCTTTTCTTCAGTTTGGTGTCCATCAGTTCCCACAAAGTTGACTAAAACTTTCCCACAAATTGGGTATCTCGATCAGATACAATGGAAGTGGGTAATCCAAAATGAACCCATACATGTTCAAAAAATAGTTTTGCAGTTTGTTCAGCTGTAATCTATTTATTACAAGGTATCAAAATACACATTTTTCTGAACCTATCCACAACAACATATAGATAATCATGACCTTTCCTAGATTTAGGCAGTCCTACAACAAAATCCATGGAAACACTTTCCCAAGGGTGAGAAGGAACTGGTAGTGGAGTGTACAAGCCTAGTTTTCTATTGCTGGGCTTGCTTTTAGCACACATAGTACACCCTCATACATATCTAGAAATTGTCTCATTCATTTTTGGCCAATAACAAAATCTTTGCAGTTGTGAAACTATTTTACTTACCCCAAAGTGACCTGATATCAAAGAAGTGTGTGTTTCTCTAATTATCCTTACTCTCTTAGTTTGTGGAATGCATAACTTAACAAAATGGTGTAAGAGTCGGTCCTTTATATGATAATCCAATTCTTCTACTCATTTGCCTTGACTTAAAGTCTATTTCTTGAGCATATTGTTCAATGTAGCTTTCATGTAGCACAAAATTATGCTTATGTATAGTAGATGCATTTATAATAAGTCTAGATAACATGTCTGTAACTTTATTTTGTATGCCCTTTTTATACCTGATGATTAAATGAAACTGTTGTAGAAAACCCATCCATCTATAGTGCCTTGATTACTACCACTTAGTTTGGGAGTGTAGATATTGAAGTGGTGATGACCAGCATGTATTACTATCTCTTTGCCATTAAGTAGTGTTTCCACTTCTTCACACTCTGAACTAATGCATAGAATTCTTTATCATATGTAGGATAGTTAACTACTGCAGGATTAAAAGTCTCAGAATGATAACATATTGGTTTACCGTGCTGTGTCAACATTGCTCCCATGGCATATTCATTGGAATCTGTTTAGATCTCAAATAGTCTTTGAAGATCAAGCAGTGCTAGTGTAGGTGCTGTACTAATCTTTTGTTTCGAGGTGTCGAAGGCTTTCTGTTGTTTGCCTCCCCACTGAAACACCTTGTTCAATCCTGTTAAAGCATGTAAGGGAGTTGCAATTAAGGAAAATATAGAAATGAACTTCCTCAAATATTGTGCTGCTCCTAAGAAGCTTCTAACTTCTGTAGTAGATTTGGGTTTAGGCCAGTTTACAATGACTACCACCTAAGAGGGATCTATCTTCAATCAACACCCCCTACTATACAACCTAAATAATTCAAAGATGTTTTGCCAAATTAACATTTCGAGAGTTTAACATGAATTTTTTCTATTTTCAAAACATCTAGTGCCTGCTTAACATGCTTTAAGTTTTCTCCCCATGTTTTTCTAAAAATCAGAATGTCATCTAGATACACAATAACAAAATCATCAAGAAAAGGTCTGAGTACATCATTCATTAATCTCATGAAAGTAGCGGGAGCATTAGTTAAGCCAAAAGGCATAACCAGCCACTCATACAAACCTTTCTTTGCTTTCAAAGCAATCTTCCATGCATCTTTTTCTTCAACTCTGACCTGATGGTATCCATTGTGCAAGTGAGAGAAATAAACAACTTCTTTCAATTGATATAAAAGATCATCTATGTGAGGAAGGGGATAACGATTTTTTATTGTTATCTTATTTAGTGCACGGTAATCGATGAAAATTCTCCACGAGCCATCTTTCTTTCTCACCAAAACGATTGGTGACCCACATGGTGAAGTGCTAGGTCTGATGAACCCTTTCTCGAGCAACTCTTAAAGCTACTTCTTGATTTCAAAATTCTCTAAAGTGGACAACCTATGCATTCCAATGTTAGGCAATGGAGCATCTTGCTGCAAAATAATATCATGTACTATTTCCTTTTTGGGTGGTAGACCTTTAGGTTCTTGAAACAAGATATCATACTCTGAAACAACCTTCTCTAAATCAGCTTGTTGTTTAGCATTACATCCCTCAAATACATTGGTTTTATTAGGTTTCTTTTCCTTTACAACCATCAGTAAGAATTGTTTTCATGAATTTCTCATTCTTTTCATCTGTCGTGAGTTTATGAGAGTATAATTATTCTTGAGCTTATGAGCTCTTACAAAGTATTCGATTCCATCTTTAACAAGTAGATACTTGTTCTCAGCTCTATATAAAATAGCTTTCCTATCATACAAGTAAGGACTTCCTAAAACAATTCCACATATATCCAAAGGAATTATGTCTAAGTCAACCTCATCTACAAATGCTGACCCAAAAGAAAACTTGAGTTTGCACTGTCTAGTCACTTGTAGTTGTGCTTTATCATTTAACCATCCTAATGGGTATCGTTTCTTGTGAGGTGTAGTTGCTAATACCAACTTCTTTACAATTGCTTTAGAAATTAAATTTACTTGTTAGCCACTATCAAATAAAGTATCAATATTTTGATGTTTGGAAGTAACTCGAATATGGAAAAGATCATGTCTTTTTCTCTCATTTTCTTCATCAATTGTAGATTGTGAAAAATTACTAGTAGATACTTCAGAATGCTTACCTCTTATAGATGTGGCTACAATGGTTGTTTCATATTCCGAGTTTGAACCCAAATCTTTCAGAATAGTTGCAGCAGTCTTCTTCTTCTTGCCCTTGAACTTCTTAGGTCTCAGCTCTGGATGCAGAATCCAACAATGCTCATCATCATGACC
This sequence comes from Pinus taeda, assembly GCA_000404065.3. Taxonomy (NCBI): domain Eukaryota; kingdom Viridiplantae; phylum Streptophyta; class Pinopsida; order Pinales; family Pinaceae; genus Pinus; species Pinus taeda. The sequence goes on from APFE030598011.1 coordinate 19,047, forward strand.
ATCCTTTATATAGTGAGTGCATGAAGCCTTGGTTTTTTGTGGAGTGTTAGCCTTTCTTGTTTTCCACTTCTACTCTCTTTTCTCCTTATTCTTGCTTGTAGTGGGTTGGGATGATCCCGCAACTTCTGGACTTCCATTCTTTCCTCTAGCTTCTAGATTTGTAGCTTGTACGGATACCTCATCTATACTAGTGGGATTAAACATGAGGATGGTGTGCCTCATGTAGTTGTGTAGACCACCAATGTACTTCAACAAAGTCTTTGGTGAGTCTAATGAGATTCCTAGAATCAATGCTCTCTTTCTAAATTCTTGAGTGTACCCTTGCACACATTCCCTTTCAACTGTCGGAGAGTTTTCCAACTCATCATGGCTTGCTGCATGTAGGCAAATGGATAGAACTTCTTTTTGATTGCAGAAATAAATTCACTCTAGACAGAGATTGTCTTACCATTTCTTTTCATGTCATCTTGGGTTCTTTCTTCCCACCAAACCAACGCAGTGCCTCCACAACATAGGCTTTCCAGCTAAATCTTGCTCTTGTTTGAGTCGATATTCTGTACTCTGCAATAAACATCAATTTGTCTAATCCAACTGTTCAGCTTTTCTACATTCAACTCTCCGTCATATATAGGTAAATCAAATTTAACATCTAGTTTGATCAAAGATGCTTTATTTTTAGGGCTATTAGGAGGTGTGAGAAAGCTTTCCTCTTTCGCTTTTCCTTTTGAGTGGTCATGGGAATGTGACTCATCTTATCCTTTGTCTTGCTTAGAGCTTGATGAATATTCATCCTTATCTTTTCTAAAGTCCCTATACATTTCTTCTACCATGGACTTTATGGCTAGGAAACTATCTATGAATTGAGGGTCTGACCCCATAGAACCTTGCTCTGACATTGTGTTTCGAGGATAGTGTTGGCATTATGGTTCTGGTATGATGTTTCAGATGTTGTACTTGATGGCAACACCCATAGCATGGCTCTCATTTTGATAAAAATAAAGAAGTACGCAGGAGAATAGTTCAGGAGGCGCGTACCCGCAGGCATGCCATGCAGCGACCGCGTCCTAATACGCGGATTACCCATCCATGAGGTGCGTACCCCAGTGCACACATTCCAAGGCAGTTAAGCGCCCACACGTGGGGTTTCTCATGGTATTTAGCCAACAGTATTGGGTTATCATGGTTTTGGTCCGTGGTATTGTTTATTTTATTACTTTTATTGAGCCCCATGATCCTTGATTTGAGGAAGAACTAGCCTATATAAAGCAAAGGAGATCATTTGGCTTGCGCATCTTTTGAGTGTGTGAATACCTTAAGATCTGATTTATTGGGTTCTCGGTTTTTTAAAAGATTGATCTATAAAGGAGAAGTTAGAAGCGAATCTGCGAAGGGTGATCTCTTGAGCACAAGTTCAGATCTGAGCATCTGAGGTTATTTCAGCCCTAGTCCAAGGTACGCAGAGGCGCCCAAGGTTCAGTGCGTGGGTACGCAGAGGCACCGAAGGTTCAGTGCATGGGTACGCAGAGGCACCGAAGGTTCTGCGTGGGTACGCAGAGGCGCCGAAGGATCAGTGCGTAGGTACGCAGGGCGATAGTGGTTCAGATGCGTGCCCTCTGTAGCAGCACGCGGGTCGAATATTCTTTTGGGTGCGTACCTGCTGTGAAAGTACGCGGCGCGATTATTCTTTTGAGTGCGTATCTCCTGGGAAGTATGCAGCGCGATAGTGCCATTGGGTGCGTGTTGTACGTAGATCAGTGAAAGGAGCAGTGCGTGGCCACGCTGTCTAGCAGAAGGAGATCTGCGGGTATACGCAGAGAGACAGAGGGTGAAGTGCGTAGCAACGCAGGCCAGTAAAAAGAAAAACCGCGTATCTGTGTTAAGATCTTCTGTTGGTTGAATTTTTCTGTTGATAAGATGTTCTGGGTTCTGTTCTGTTATTATTGATCTGGTTATTGCAGCTGACTGTATAATTTACATGTACTTGATGATCATTATGGATCTAGTTTGAAAATTTATGAAAAGTGGTCCTTGAAAAGAAGTAGGGGGTTGTAGCTCCCTTCCAGGAGAGACTGGAAAAAGAGAGAGTTGTAGCTCTCTGCAGGTTGTAGCCTGCGTACTGGTAAAGGACTGCACCAGTACAAACCATTGTAAAAGGAGTTTCTAATTTGAAAG